>QJNU01000677.1:0-38401 GCA_004154915.1 Monosporascus ibericus | reverse complement strand
TACAGCGTTAAGTAGCTTAGCCACGGAACATGTATGGGCCGATCAGTAGGTGACCTTTCCGTATATGGGGTGCGCTACGCACCCCCCAGCTAGCTGACACACCCCTTTAACGCCTTGAAGTCTTCACGGCGTTGATCGTTATATTTCATTACTTCCTAGAGCCACAGCTGTCCATTCCACCTCTCCTCCGGCGATTAAATCCTTCTGATCAGCTAATTTTTCGTCTGAAATAACCTTTAAAGCTTTCCTCCGCTGGTTTAAAGCTTTTATAATATCCATTAATTTTAATTACTTTTTAAAGTTCTTTAACGCTTTTCGTAATAAGGCTTTAATTAATTTATTAACTAGCATATCGCCTATAGGCGTATAATCCACTTTAATTAGGTCCTTTTTTATTATTTTTTGTAGCTATTAATTATGTATATTTACCTACCGTAACTTTGTTTATAAAAGTAGGATATCGGCGTTAACTAACCGTATGGTTTGTTAATTATCGTATTATATATTTAACGGTTTTATATCGAAATTAACTTTTAATTTTTTAATTAATCGAAAATTAAATAAAATTTTTTTAATAACTTCCGTAAAGAATAATAACTTTGCTTCGGTTATAAAAGTAATTATTATATTTTACTTATTCGCCCGTCATTTTATTACTTTTCCGAAAAGTTTTATTATATAAGCTTAAAAACTTTTTCGATCGATTATATTATCCGCGAAAAAAGCGTCGTTTTAAGTATTTATTAAATCCTTACTATCGAACTGCGACGTTAATATTTTGGTACCGATTAAGTATAATATAACTTTATTAATAACGTTATAATTTACGTTAACAAAGTTTTGGTTAAATCGTAAAAATCGGGATATTATAAAGGATATATTAAATCGCGTATTTATTATAATATATTAAATAAAACCAATCTTTTTATATATTTATTAATTAAGCCTTAATAAGTTAAATCAGGATTTAATAAAAGTTTAATATTTATTATTAACGTTTTTAAAAAGTTATTTAAACCTGTTTTAAAAATTAAATTAATTAGTTTATTTATAAAATTAGATTAAAATAATTACAAATTTTTATTAGGTTTATTTTTAATTATTTCGATTTTAAAAAATTATTATAAGTTTTTTTTATTTATAAAAATATATTATTTTTATATTTATTAAATTAATTAACGTCTCCGACCACTGAACGGACCAAACCAATAAGCGGACCGTTTTTTAACACCTCGCGACAACAAATTCAAATCAAGCAACCATAACGCATTAAATCAATTCTAACTAATCGGATTCTTTTTCGCTAAACGTATTTACAGCTTCTTTATAAGTACGCGCATTATATCCGGGCTTGCCGCAAACGCCACATTTCCGTTCCTTCGTCTCAACCCTCTTACGACGACTACCCTCAGCCGCTATTGGCTGCATTTTTTTACCACCCCCTTCCTTCTCGGCTAAAAAAGCTTATCCCTTTTGTATAATAAGTGTTCCTCCTTCCTGGAGACGTTTGTTTTTGGTCTTCCGGCGTTTGCTTAAGACATAGTTCATTTCGCGTAATTAGACGTTCTCTTCCCGAAAAAAAGCAACTTCGTGCAAAAGTAACAAGTTACTTTTTATCAAAAAATTAACCGATTTAACCATTCTTGTTAATAAGCTACCCTAATAATTTTTAATCCTTCTTTACAAGTAACGTCCTTACCTCGTTACTTCACGGATATTTTTAAGGGTTTTCGCAGGGGGTAACAAAATGGAACCGGCGGAGGTAAGCGGAAAAACGGTCGGTATAGGTATAACTGAAGGAACTTCTAAGTCGAAAAGAACGTTGTTAAGATCGAATGGAACAAGTCCAGCTTTCGCGAATCCGGATTTGATATTATCGGACGTTATAACAGCTTTAAACGCGTTATGGAAGCTAACAAGAAAATCTTTTTTCGCGATGTGGGTATGGTAACGTCGCATCAAATTCTCGATATACAGCGAATAGGCGCGCTTTAAAATAAAAAAGCAGGATACATCGAAAGGTTAAAACCGATAGGAAAAATACGCGGGCATGCAAAAAGTAATAATACCGTTGTTCGCGCAATATTCTTCGAATTCGATCGAATAATAACTTTCGTGGCCGTCGAGGATAAGAAAACGTTTGGTTCCTTTCGTACGCGTTCGTATATACTTATTAAAGTGTTGAATTTATTTTAAACCTAATTCGTTTATTGTCCAGCCATTATAGCTTATATTAAGCTTTTAATCGGGTAGTAATTAATATTTTCGATACCAGGAACTAAAGTAATTCTTCCTTACCAAAATAATAAATGGAGATATAGCCCAACCTTACGAATTAACAGCCTGTATAACTGTTACCCATTCCCGATTACCTTGTTACGCCTGTTTAAGTCTTCCATATCTTTCAGCATTTATAATTACCATGCCGCATACCATCAAAAGCCCCATTAAGAAGCCGGTCTCGTCGAAATTATAAATATCCTTTTTTACGATGCCGTATTTTACGATTATAACCCGGACAAGCTTAAACCATTTGCGAAATACCTTTAGGTTTTCGCATAATACCCTTTAATAATTAATCTTTCGATTTAAACGCGTCTTAAAATTGTTTTGCCGTCGTACAAATCTCCGCGCCCAGTTAACCCTAACGCGTACCGCAACGCGTTAGGCAAGCAGCAAATTCGCCATATCTTCAACATACTAAAGCCGGACAGGAAACGCTCGCGTATCAAGGTCAAGGATTCGGTCGACAATCGATTTCTCTTCGATCGGCGTCAAGTTCTGCGAAGGAGGGATAATATCCGTTCGGGCGCATCTACCGTAATATCGGGCCTTTAAGGTCGTTATAGCAACTTTATATATAGAACTAAGTGTCGCATAACTAAGTTTCGGGTTTCGTTTCTTAGCCTGAATGGCTAGGTTCATTCTCGCTTCTTTAATAAGTCGTTCCATATTGTTGGTATTAAGAAATGGGCAATTAAAGTTAGGTAATTGAAATGTTTACAAAATTGGTCCGCTCACTAGTTTGGTCCGTTCAGTGGTCGGAGACGTTAATCGACAAAGTTTTAATGCTTTTTATTATAGGTAACGATTATGTCGTCGACGTAAAAAAATAAAAATATCTTTTAACGAAAAAAATAATATGGTTCGTAAAGAACGGGGTTAAATCTTAAATCCTTAAATATACCGTTAAAATCCTTTTATTAAAATAAAAGTAATTCCTTTAATCCGTATAATGCCTTTTTAATTAGGAATATTCTGTTACGTTATAAGTATTTTAAAAGCGTTTTTATATATATTTTATAAGGTAAATTTACCTTAACAAAGTCGTTTATGATATTATAATACTTATTTTTTAAGTTAAACTTAGCCGTAATAACGATTAAAGTTCGAAACGACTTTTTAACGAATATAAATGCGTATATATTACCATATGCATTTTTAAGTTATTAATTACCTTATACGACGAAACGGACCTTATATTTTTAAAGCCAGCCATATTTATTAAACTTATAAACGTATATATTTATACGTCTTAACATTTGTTTTCTTTTAATAAATAATTTATTAACGGTTTCCTAAAACTTTATTTTCTTATAACTTTATAAATAAACCGCTTCGGCCTTACGAAATATTTTCCTTAACGGGTATATACTTAATTCTTTATAACCTTATAACGGTAATGGCAAATCTTACTTATGTACCCGGTTTAACAACCTTAATAACGTTTTTATTTTTTATATATTAAAGTTTTTTTAATTAAAATAACGCGTATTTTAGGTTTTTAATTTCTTTAAATTTCCGTAACTTACTAACCGGTTATTACGCGTACTTATAAAGTAAGTTATTCGTTTTACATTAAATACGGCCGTTTAAACTTCATAATCGTTTTAAATAACAGTCTCTCGGTTCGGAACGTACGGAAAGCTTATATTTATAACCCGTAAAATGCTTTCGTTTTTTACCGTTACTTTATATTAAATAAAAGGACGGAAATTCAAAGTTACTTTTATTATTTCCGCCGGCGTAATAATCGTAACAGTTATTAATATAAACGCTGGTAACGGTAATAATCCAAAGGTTGAAAATGGCTCGAATAAAGCGGTCGTATAAAAATAATTAATTTTATGCAAATAAATTTTTTTTTTCGTACGTCTTTTTTATTTATACCACCTTAAAATTATCCTCTCGATTTAACCCGTAACTAAATCCCGCTTAAGTTTTTATTTTTTTCTTAAATATATATTAAGTAATTATTAACCTAAATAAATATCTTTACTTATCGGAACAAAATCTATAATTTATTTTCCGTAACGTAAAAAACGTGGTTTCTAAGGTTTTTAATATGATTAAAAAAAATAATCTTTTCGTTAAATTATACGTTTCGAATAACGATAACTTTATTTATTAATAAATTCTAAACTTCGTAAACATTTGTTAATCGGTAACCGACCAAAAAATTAATCCATACTTTAAAATTTAGCTTTTAAAACCTTTATTCTTTTTTATAGCGGTAATCGTTATAACGTAGGCCATATAGCCGTAAGCACGTAAATAAACCTTTTAAGGCTTTCGATTAAGCATTATAATACCGTTTTTATACGTTAAGTAAATATAATAAACTTTATATAAAGTTTGCCAAAAAGAAAAGAATAGTTAAGGGTACGGTTATATAAATATACTACAGCTTTAAAGATGTATACGATTAAAAACGCTAATATCTTAACGTTATTTTGTATTATAATTACTTTCACCTTAATTATACCCCTTAAACGCTTTATACCCCCGTTTTAGGCCTTGGTATACAATATTAAAGGCTTAAATTTAATACTAAAAAAAGGCAACTAAAGCATATCTCGAAATTAATAATTCTTTAAAATTTTGTTATCGTATTCGATTACCTATAAAAAAAATCTTATCTTAGTTTTTTAGGATTTTTAAAAAATATCGAAACGTTATAATTAATATATCTTACTTTTGGTTCTTTAAATAAATATCCCAAATAAAGCCTAAATATTTATCGATAACGAACATAACGTATTTATATTTTTTAAAGTCCTTTTTAAAATTAATAAAGTTCACGGTGATTCTTTGGCCTAATCGGAATATTTCTTTTCGAAACTTGCAACGTATTTATCTTTTTACCTGCGCTTTGTTATATGCTTAATATTTAACTGTTATAAAACCCTTTAATCGGATTTCCTTAATATGGGATTATAACTGGGCGATCATTTTAGGGCCTGGATGGCTTAAGCGTAGGTACCATATAGTACCGTTATTTATACGTAATGGTTTTTTCGTCCATAAATTAACGTTTCGTTTATAGGTTATAAGGGTTACATAAAAGGTAGTTACGTTAATATCTTCGAAAACGAATTAATTAAACTTAGTTATTAACGTAACTATAACTTTATTATATTTATCTTAAATGCAATTATTAATCCTTTAGTTATCTTATTAATAACCTTTTTTCCGGAGCTATCGGAATAACATTAAGTTATATGCAAATTCTCCGCAATAAGCTATATTATAAAGCCGCAACGCTTTCGTACCGCTAAGGCTTTAAAATAATATATTAACCTTTCCGTACCTTTTAATCGGGATAAAATTATTACCTGCGTACATTCCGTTACCTTATACGGTTAGTTAAAAATTTAGGAACCTGTTAATAAGGTTAAAAATATATATCGTAAACCTTAAATCCAAAATAAATAAATTTCTTAAAGGGTAAAACGAAACGGTTATAACATTACGTTAATTAATTATTAAAAAATATGTTAAGATTCGTTTTATTTCTTTTAGGAGTTAATCTATTTCTGTAATTAATCTTTTTATAATTTTCGATAAATAATTAATTCTTTGCTTTAAGGATTAATCGGCAGCTATTCGGTTTCAAACAAATAATTTTAAATTTTCTTTAAATCGAAAACCTTTTAAAACTTTATTAAGGAATACATAAAAGCATTAAGTTAGCCTATGATAATTACTTAAGTACGTTTTGCACCGTATACCTTATATATTTAATTCCTAACGTTTCCGCTTGCTAACGCTTCGGTCCGTATAGGAACCTTTACGACTATTTCGCTTCGGCGTTCGTACCGGAATTTTCCCTCGTAATTAAAGGTTAATAGGTTTGGTTTTTTCCTAATCGGGGTTATCTTAATTAATAAGATCCGCAGAAATCCCGTAAAACGTAGAAAACGTTACTTTAACGTTTTTCGATATAAATAGTTAATAATTTATAACCTAATGGTTTAAAAGGTTAATTGTTACCTTTTAATAACTAATCGTATTATTATCGATCTTTACTTTTTTTACCATTCAAAAGGTTATTATCCAGGTTTCTATAATAAGAGCTAAAGTTGTACATAAATGGTTAACCCATATAATCGTTATATTCGTTTCTGGGATATTATGTCGCTGCCCTCAGGCCATAATCTTTTACCATCTTACGATTTATTGGTTTAGTTTCTGGCTAGATTTCGAAAGTTACTTTAGCCTTTCGCGGTACTTTCGTTAAGTATTAATTAATAGCCTGCCGTCGTATACCTTGCCGGACTTAGCCGGTTTGGCATATTACTTTCGTAAGTTTTTCCTTAAAAGAAGACTTGTTCCATTAATTGCTAAAGATATAAACTTCAGGACTTATTTCGTAAGGTTATTAATACCGTTACGGAAAGTACTATATTGCCGATTTTCATAAATGTATGCTGTAAATTTCTAATTATAAGCTTATTTGCTTGCGGTCGTTATTTTAAGGACGTTCGTAAGATGATTTTTAAGGTCGACGTTTTCGAATATATTATCGGAGGCTAGGGTATTGTTTCGCATTTAAGGACGAACTCGTCTTTTCGGATATAAGGTTATATCGGGTTCTGTAAGTTTAACAGGTTACGAACGTGATTAATTAAGATCGATAAAGTCCTAAATATTAAGCGCGTACGCTTTAAATTAAAATTTGCCTTTAAAGCGGTCCTAATCCTTAGGTCCTTGGTAAATAATTTAGGACACCGACTATACGGTCGCCATTATTATTATTAAAATATATTAATAATTTCTATTAATATATAGCTTATATCGTCTTAGCAGTAGCTAATTAGTTAATATTTACGCGAATTAAGCGCATAAGACTTTTAATTGTTAGATATAGGGGACATTAGTTGTGTTGTTGTATTAGGCTAAATACGTGTGCTGTTGCACGCGTACAGCGTTAAGTAGCTTAGCCACGGAACATGTATGGGCCGATCAGTAGGTGACCTTTCCATATATGGGGTGCGCTACGCACCCCCCAGCTAGCTGATATAAACCGGTACTAATTAATATTTTTAAGGAAACTCGAAACGAATGAAAGACCTAAAGAACCGCATTAGTTAAATAGGTAAATCTGCAATAGCTTTTATAATTATCGAAAACAGATTAGCCAGCTTAATTAATATAACTCCTATAAATAGCTTACGATAAGAAAGCCTGAAAGGTTTTAAAGTTTATTAAGGCTAACCTTTTTAATAGAATTATTATTAAGTTATAATAATTTCTTATAAAATATGCTGTATATTTTAAGTAGTTTCGGATTACACTTATAATATTCACCTTCCGAAATCGGTTTATTATAAAATATTTATCCGGAAGCGTAATTATTTAATTTACGCCCGTTTTTGGTGAACAGGCTATTAACCTCCAGCAATAATGGCATATAAGAATTATAGTAATTTATAACGATTATAAAAGATTTAGGCAGAAATTAAAGAACGTATTTAGAATGGTGAATAAAACGATTATGGCTCAACAGAAAATTAAAGACTTTAATTAAAAATATTAACTCTGAGATCCGGCAATCTTTCCGTCTAGTTAATATTAAAGATTAACTAAAAATAAAAGCTATTAATGGTTACGTTCTTAACGGCTCAAAAACCCTTTAAAAGAATTTATTAAAAAATAAACGTTTCGAAAGGTTTTTAGATTATATCTCCATGGTAATTAAAATCGATAACTGATAATACATCTCAAGCATTTAATGTTTTAAGAAATGGTGAAATAATAGGCGCGGGGATTTTTTAGTACGAACACGTTCTGAAAAATAAATATATTTTATAAAACTATACGTAGTCTTATGAAAATAAGACCAGTCAGATAATAAAACAGACATTAGATTCAACGTGATAAATGCAATAAGATGGGATTCAAGGCTTATAAAGATAAAAAGCATAAGAAATAATAATAAAATACTTACATGTCGGGTTTTTAAGAATAAGCGCAAAATGATAGAAGTACTTATAAAATAATTATAATTTTCTTAAGGTAATATAATAAACATTATAGTAGAACATATTTGTTTCACGTAATTATTTATAAATAATAAGCCTTAATTATAAGATCTATTATAACTTAATATATAGAAAAATGCCACAGATGGAAGGAGTTTATAAAGAAGAAATTACTTTCCCATATTTATTTAAAACGGTAATAAAGGTGGAAATAATTAAAGTTATATATATATACTAAGATATACTAAGATTAGAATCAAATATTATTACTAGGAAAGCTAGACCGGTACGAAAGCTTTTTGATAGTTATTATAAACGTACCCATTACTTTCGATATATATAAAAATAATAATATATCGAAAAACAGGTTATGCGGATATATAATTAAGCATTTCATTTTCGTAATAATATTAAAACAAATTTAAAAGACTGAAAACAATATAAAGAATTGCAAAAGATATGCGTTATAAAATAGTCAGCAGGAAAGATTGCCTTAACGAAACCATTAGATGTTATTTCGGATAGTACCATTATAAAATAAAAAATAAATTAATTTATTAGACAGTTATAAAGGTATTATGGAAGGTAATAAAGTATTTAAGGTTTTTATTAAACTTTACAGAATACCTAAATAAACGACGAGAAACTTAAGAGGAAATTTAATAAAACAATAGAAAATAAAATTAATATGTTATTTAATTTTAAATGCGATGAAAGGGGTAGGAAAGCCCCGAAGCAGAGTATATTAATAAAGAGGATTTTCAAATATAAGACTTTTTATTTAGTATTAGTTACATCGATAGGAAGGATAATTATAATAGTTAAGGACTTTTAATTAACAGAATTATGAGTATATTAAAGCGTTAAAGGATAATGAAATGGTGCAGGGTGCAGAGCCGGGTACAGGGCTTTGCCGATTAATTAGTTATTACCAGTTATGTATTTCTAGGAGTTCATTTTTCGCTGGGCGCAACCCTAGAAAGAGGAGATAATTATTATCGCTTTATATATGGATTTAATACCACATAATATAATTTGCGTTACCCTTATTATTTTTTAAACCGCGGGCTTAATCGTGACATTTTTATAAAATATGTACTAATTAGGACCAAATTACCCCGTCCTAATTTATTTGGCTGCTAATGTAAAGAGACTGGCTTTAGTTAGCTGCCGAAGCAATTTGGGATTTCCGATTATTAAACGGAAAGGATAAGGTTTTAATCAAAACGCGACCTCGACTATGATTACGGTTACGATTACGAACATGAAGACTTAATAACGATATGCGAATTCGACAACTGAGAAAAGGATAAGGTTTTACGATAACGCCGTAACTTTTTTTGCAATTAATAAAGAAATTACTAAATTAAGATTATAATGCCTTATTTTAAAATACGGCTTTGTTCGGAAAACGATAAAAAAGTATAAACGCGGAAAATAACCGGTTTCGGAAGATAAATTAATTATCCAAATTTTAAACCGATTACGTAATTTAGAAAATAAATTATATTATGCAAATGTTAACGTAATAAAACTAAAATTACGAAATATTTTAAATTAAGGCTGTTAAAGCCATGATTACGTCGCTGGCGACGTAATTATTTGGATTTTAATTAATTAGATAATGGGACCGACGACAAGATTAACGATATAAAGCAAATTGTAAATTTAAGTAAAAAAAGGATTAAAGTTATAAAGTTACCAATATTACGGACGAAAAAAGAAATACGAAAAGGGCTTAATATCTTTTAATATAATACGAAAATTAGGAAAAGAATAATAAATAATACATTTTAAACCTTATTAACGTTAATCGGATAACATTTTATTTAGTTATTATCAAAAGGTATTATTTGGGATTTGTTACTTTTAGTTAACCTTAATGTTGAAATATTTAGGTTGGTAATAAAGGTATTAATAAATAAGTTAAAGAAAGCTTAATTTAATATGGGCTAAAAACGATACGTTAATTAAAATAAAACCGTTATAATAAATGGTAAAAAGAAAAAGTTACTTATTTTTTTATTATAAAAAAAAGGAAAATATATTTAAGATAAGCATTATAAAGAGTTATTTACTTTATGCTTAAATATATTTACGTTACCTTAACGCCTTAAAATTTAAATAATTTTAAAATTAATAAATTTACTTAATTTGAGATAAGTTTTAACAAATTTATTAAAAGTCCGTTAAAGTTTTTTAAGATTGTTACTTAAGTTAAACGATAATAAGGCTTTTTACCTGTACCGGAGTTCTATATTTTAAAGAAAGACCAAAGTTTTGCTTTAGATATTATTATTTAGTACTGATCGATAAAGAACCTTTACGAAAATGAAGTTAGTAAGGAGAAGTTCCTAAGTAATCCGATAGGATTTTTAGAATTTGTACGGGATTCGAGCTTTTAAGTAATTTCTGGAATTACGATTAAGATCCCGGAAGGACGAAAGATTGTATAATTTTATAAGTCCTTAAAATTATTTATAGGATTTGCGGTATCGATATTAAATATTATACCTTTTGGATAAATTGATTAATAAGGATACGGCTTTTTAATGGACTTTATGCACCGGTTTTTGTTTTTAGTAGTTTTTCCGGACTTATTTATCTTTCCGGATTTTCGCTTTTTTAGAATTGAAGTTACCGATTAATTTAAAAGTATTAATAAATTGTTTAAAAAATATAAGCTGATAAAGTTTAAAATAATTATTAAGTTATCTTTTTAGATGGATAGTAATATTATGAAGGACCGAATTAAGGTTGTTATTAAGGGATTTATTAAATAAGATAACGTTATTAAGGTTATTTTAAAAATCTTTAAATTATAAAGTTTAAAGTAAATCTGGATTATTAAAAACCGATTAAAGATTTTAACGAAGCAAGTTTAACGTAATAAATTTAATTAAATTTATAAGTATTATTTAGAATATATTATTAAGGTAAGAAATATTCTGGAAAAATTTAAGCTAAAAAGAAAGATAGTTAATAAGGATAAGTATACAAAAAGCTTACTGAAAGGATTATCTGCCGGTTATTTTGAAGGAATTTTTAATAATTTTTTATAAAGTTCGAAAATTTATATGCGATAAATTACGATAATACGTCGATATTAATTAAAGATTAGGCTTTTAATAAGGCTGGATTACTTAGATATAAAGGTTATGGCCGATAGTAAGGAAACGTCCGTTTTAATATCGATTATAAAAATGACAACCGGCTTTATTTAATTTAATAACTTAAGTAGTAACGATAAAAAAGCCCTTAACCGTAATAAATATTAGTGAATAGGATTAATTAAGTATCCGAGATTATAAATGTATTATAGAATTTAAAAATTGCTTAAGTTCGATAAATTTAAAATTTAAAGGTTTTTAAAAAGGAGATGCGTAACCGAAAAACTGCCTAGAATTTATAATATTACGTTTTATCAAAATAAAAGGTATTTTGGATTTGCAGTTATAGTATTAATCTTTCGATTAATATAATAAGCTTTTAGCCGGATAATTTTAATCGATTAGGCTTTTATCGTAACCGAGGTGGTTATTGAGGTCGTAAAACTTATTAGGGTAATTACTTAAGTCCAAAAGAACGATATGGCGGTTTTAATTATAATATTTATTAATTTTATTTAAAACCTGGATATAATATAAATAAATACCGTTTATTTAAGAATATGGAAAGTACGGAATTAATTTTATTTAACGATCGAGTTATATTAAATATAATATAGTTTCCCCAGGTTTTTAAAAACCAAGTTATTAACTAGTAAATTCCGATTTAAAAGAAAGTTTTAAAATAAATCCATAACTTACCGGGCTTTCTTAATTATTTTAAGGAAAAAATGCGATATTTTAATCGGCGTAACGATATTTATAAAGGTAAGAAATCGCCTAAAATTAATTCGGATAATATCTTAATTATTTTTATTAATTTTCCGAAATTTATATAAATTTTAAAACCGTTTCGATAAAATTTTATTATTAATTAAAACCGTATAATTAAGATTAATATAACCCATTTTATCGGAAAAGATAAAAAGCCGTTTTATAAAAAGGTACCTTTACGTAACTGGTTATGGAATAACCTTATTAAAAGCAAAAATACCCAATATTTAAAGGAAATCCGTGCCCTGGAGGTCGACGACTTTGATCAGCTTACCGTACTTACCAGCGTTATAATAACTAAATACGTTAAAAAGGGAAAGAAAAAGTTTAATAACGGAACGAAAAAAACCAAAACCGATAATAATAATTTAATATATGATAGATCTTTATTTTATAATATCGAATTAATCGTTTAAATAAATAACGTAATTTAAACGAACAGTACGACCTAGATACCGATTATTACGTAGGCAGATAATATTATCCAAACTAATAATACTTTTAACCATAAAAGCCTAATCGATAAATATATTATTAAGTTTTAAAAAAAGAAAATCCGTAAAAACTTTAAAAGAAAGTTCGAAATCATTTAGTCGGAATTAATAAAGGTTTATTCAGATTTCGGCAAGGTTTTCAAGAATTTCATAGCTGCTAAAACTTTAAAAACGCTTAATCGTAAAAACAAAAAAACAATTAAGATAACCGAAGCTAAAATAAAAGGATCCGAATCTTTAAAAGCGAAAGAAACCCCCAGGATTTTAACCATAAACATCAGGTATAAACCAAAAACTTAGCAAAAAATAAAGGTCTTATCGGTATAATAATATAACCCGGCTAAATATATTACCCCGTTATTTAGACTTATAATCAAAATAAGCCATAAAGGCGGCAAAAACCTGATTAATGAAGTTATCGATACAAAAACCGAATCGAGCGTTATTATCGCCTTATACGTTAAGCAACATGGATTAGCAATATAATAAACACGAATATCATTCATAACCTTTAATTTATAAAAAAAAACTTTATTCGAAAGTATTATTAAGGTACTTATTTAACTAGCTGGCCGATTAATTACTATCCTTATATTTGTTATCAACGATTATTTCGCCGTATAACCGCTAATGCTTGGACTTAACTTTATAGCTAAATTAAAAATAATATTTAATATGGACCCAAAAATAATAAAAGAAACCTTAAAGTTTAATCCGATAAAGATCGTTATCCCGTTAATCCCAGCTAAAAAGATTATTCGCAACATCCGTACTAAAAAAAAGCCAGAAAAAAAAAAGCCGGTAAACCTATAAACCGCTTTACTAACGAAAGCAGGCCTACAAACAAAAAGACAAATAAATACGTTACGGGCCCGTATATCTTCTTAATTAATAACACCTATACTAATTAAAATCCGACAACTATTTAAGAAGCCATAAACGATAAGGTAAAACCTGAAAATACGGTATTAAAATAATTTAACGATAAAAAACTTATATACGCCCTATACGGAATCTTATAAAAAAAGATACGAAAAGAAATTAACAAAAACCGTATTATATAAATTAATACGATATATAAGCCGAAATAAAAAAAGGTAATTCCTATCGATAATATACCACCCGATAAATTAATACTTTTTGGAAACCCAGATTAAAAGGCTAAAAAGTTTAAAAAGGTTTAATAAGTTATTAATTAAAGCGAAAAAAAACCCGACGAACCTGGTATTCCGTTAACTGCCTTATTCCTTAAATTTATTACCATACCGGAAAGAACCCGATTTATAAAAAAAAAGGGCCGACGTTATTCTTAATTAATTAGGCGACAAATTTACCCGTACGGAAAAAGCCTTTTTTAAAAAAATGTTGTTCCGTAAAAAGGTTACCTTAGCCTAGGATTAACAAAAATGTGGCAAGATTAAATTCAGTATCGCACTAAATTATAAAATCCAAATAATCCCTTATAAGGCGTAGCAAATTAAGGGTATAATTATACCAGCTAGCTTTAAAAACAGACTGATCGAAATATTACGAATACGAATATAAAAAAAAATATTCAAATAATCTTATGCCGCGTATAAAAACGCTTAATTCCTTATACAGAAAAAGGATAATGGATCATAACTAATTAATTCTATAATAAAGCTAAACGTTATTATTTTACGAAACGCCTTTATATTAAAGAATTACGATAAGTTTTCCGCGGATTTTGCCATATGCTTTTTAATTCCTTCGATGGAGTTTTTCTTAGGTTACGATCAGGTTATATTAACCCCGGTTAATAAAGATTTAACCATTTTCGCGATACTTTTAAAATTACTTAAATATATTAATATACTTATAAGGTTTACTAATTCTATGGCTTACTTTTATCGTATGGTCGGAAGGATTTTAAACGATTTAATGTTTGATATAATTTGCCTATTTGTCGACGACGTTAAAATTAAAGGCTTAAAAATAAAATACGATAACGAAAAAATCTTTCCAGGGATTCGGCGATTTGTTTATAAGCATGTCGTTAACATTAATAAAACCTTACTTAATTATAAACTTATTAAAACTTCGATTAATATGAAAAAGCTTTAATGGTATTAGGAGATTATAGTTATAGTCGGATTTCTTTATGGAACAAATAGTCGTTATTTAAATATAGTTAAGGTAGAAAAGATTTTAGAAATTTAGCTTTATAAGAACGTTTTGGAGGTTAAAGTTTTTTTGGATATTATGGTTTATTATCGGATTTCTATTACATATTTTGTTATAAAGGTTAAACCTTTTATAAAGCTATGCCGAAAAAATTAACTTTTCGTTTAGGGTTTTAATTAGGATAAAGCGATAAAAAACGTTAAGAAAATAATTACGATAGCTTTAACCTTAATTACCTTGAATTATAGCCTTATAGCAGGAAAACTTATTATAAGGATAAACGCGAGCAAATAAAGTTTTAAAGGTATTTTTGGATAAATAATTAATAAAATCGAATATCATACGCGTTTCAAAAATAATACTTGGAAAAACGTTAAGTTAAATTACGACGCTGGTAAGCTAAAATATTAAGCCGTTTTTAAGATCTTAAGGAAATTCCGAAACCATATTTATGGAATCCGATGTGTATTAAAAACTAACGTTAAAATGTTAGTAACTTAGATTAGTAACTTAGATTAATAACTTAATAAATTCTTTACCAGGAATATTTTTTATCCGTTAGGTTATATAGATAAAGATGTTTGCTTTCGAAATTAAGCATATTCCTGGCAAAAAAAATATAGCCGCCGACGGATTATTAAAAAAGTTACTTAAAACTTTTAACGCGTTAAACGATTAATAAAAGGGAAAAGTCGATGATTTTATTAATATCTAGCTAAACGTTATTTGATTTAATTTTATTTTAACTGGTATAATTATGATATTTATTGCGATTAATTAAAAGTAAGGATTTTTTATTAAAAATTGGTTTAAAAAATTACAAAAATATACAAGATTTTTAATGATATTGGATTTTCCTGATTAACTGCGAAACGTTTCGAAGAGAAAAAGAACGGTTTTTAAAGTTAAGGTTTTAAATTATTTTGTTTAAGACGGGATTTTCTGGCGTAACGTAAATAAGCGATACGGTACCCGTAAGGTGGTTAATAACCAGCAAAAGTAATACGTGATAATTAAATAATGTTATAAGGATTGCGGCTATAAAAGATAAGATGCGACTTATCGGCGTATAGCAGCTTTTTATTATTAGCGTGGAATATATGGACAAATTTAAGAAGTGGTATTTGCAAATTCGAAATGCCAAAAAGCTGCTAATTAGCGTTTCGAAAAAAGTTACGGCTTTTTTTAGCTTATTAATATAGCTGCTATTTAGGTGATCGATATATAATTTATGTTTAATAATAACGGTTATAAGGTTACTGTCGAGCTTAAATGTAAGTTATCCGGTTACTTAAAAGTTAAGGTTTTACATTTAATTATATTAATTACGATAAAAAATTTTTAAACGAATATATCTTTTATCGATATAGCATTCCGATTAAAATCAAAATAAATAAAGGTTTTGAAAATAAAGGTAAAATTATTAAAGCTTATAATGCTTTTGAAATTTAAAAGAAGGTTGGAATTGCGTATGTTACCTAGCGACAAGGTTTAATCGAGAAAAAATATATCCTGATCATTAAAAGTTTAATAAAAGCGACGAATGGTATTGGCAAAGGAGAGGTTAAGCTCCTGCCGAAAATGATTTTCGCTAATAATATAACCATCAAAAGTTATGGTTTTAGTCCTTACGAATTATTATACGGTTAAAAAGTAATCTTACCGATTAAAATAATGCTACCGATTTGGCGCATTATAAATTAAGATTTTAATACTTTAAAGGAAAACTTAATTATACAAAAACTTCGATTATTAAAAAGAAAGGTTAAAGATATAACTAAGGTTATTAAAGTGATTAACGACCAAAAACGTAAGGTTATTAGATTTGTAAATAAAAAAAATAAAAATAAGATAAGAAATAAATTTTTATAAGTAAATAACCTAATACTTTTATACGATATATTAAGATATATTAATATATCTAGGGATATAAAATTAAAGTACCGCTAGATTAGACCGTACTTAATTAATAAGATTAATAATTAAAGTACTTATTACTTAAAAAGAATTAATAAAATAAAATTGCAAAAAACTTTCCTTATTAATAAATTAAAGTAATTTATAAAGGATAAAAAATGATATTAAAAGTTAATAAATTTATATAAAGACGATTAAACGAAATTATTACCCGATTAATTAAAAAATATTATGTTAAATATTTTAAATATTACGAAAGTTAAGTTACTTCAAAATTAGCGTCTTAAAACTTTAAAGCTTATAAAAATTAATATTAAGGTTTAAATATTTAATAATCGGTTAAAAGGTTACGTAATTATGAACGATAGTAAAATACCCAAGATAAATTAATTAAACGAACGGAAAAAATTAACGCGATTAATTAAGAAAAATTAAAAATAAAGGGTTTCCTCTCGGTTTTTTATTATCTTACTTATAATTATCTTATATAATGCTCATACTTTTTTATAATTAATTAATATTTCCAGATTTAAAAAAACTGGGTTTTTATTAAGTACCGAAGATTAAAAATATATCCTTTAATTATTAAACGAAAACAACCTTTATCGAATGCCTTAATAATTAAATAAACCTTTAAACGGATATCTTTTTTAACTTAAGGAAATTACAAATATTTAGCTTTTAAATAATCGAACCGATTATCCGGGAATGTATATTTATAACTTTCGATAAACCCGATATAGTTACCGTAAAACCTTTCATAAAATCCGGGGATTAATTAATACCTAAAGAATGGAAATATATTATATTAATTAAACTGTTTAAAACTTTTATGTTATCGTTTATATAATTTTTATGGAATTAGGTTAAATATTTTAAATATTTAAATAAATAAGCTAATAATATACTGAGGATTTTTGCATAATAAGTTTATAGACGAGCTTATAGGTCCATCCCGAATAATTTCGACATATACAAAATATGATAAAAGCTTTTTTCCTTAATTAGCTAGCATAATAATAATATTAAATTAAATACCCGTTATAGCTTAAAAGCTTTTCCCCATAATTCGCCATTTATGGTACAGACCTTTGGCAAGGTTACCGATAATGCTGATTAATATAATTTTAAGCATTTATATTTAATTAGTATTATTTTTTTAAGATAAGTATTAAATAAAAATAATACGTAGCTTAAAGTATTTTATTATTATACGTTCGATACGGCTTTAATTATTCCAGAATTGGCTTATTACGTTCGTATTATTAAATTTAATTTTAAGAATTTGGAATAAATTTAAATTAAAAAATAGGTTAGGTACTTAATTAATAATCCAAATTCCTGCTAAAACTAACGAAATTAAAGATAAAATTATAATACGAAGTTAAGAGTTAATAAATATATAAAAAGTTAAAGATATTAACCTATAATTAATTAATCGTTAATTATTAATACTTATAAATAAATCCGGCCTTAAAATTAACAATTCGATTAATAGCATAATATTCGATAATAATAAATACGGTATTTTTAATAATAGATTATTTATAACAAGAATTTTAAAACGTAAATAATTTTAAGAAATTGTAACATTACGGTACCTATATTAAAGGGTAAAAGCCAAGTTATGGATAAGCGCTTAACGATATATAGGATTTTAAGGCTTGCAAATATTATTAAGGTTATATAAAAGCTTAATAACCTAATTAATAGCTAAAGCCTGATCGATACGTTTAGTTAAAAATTTGGAAAATAATAACAAATTCGAAACCATCAAATTTGTACAACGAATAACGGAAATCTTATCGAAATTACGGAAGTTCCGATTAATACGGAAAAAAGTAGGTTAAATATTACCAAATTGCCTATTATTTATATCGGGTAACTTTTTAATAAACAATTCCTTTATTAAATTTATCAGTTTGCCAGAATTTATAGTTTTACGAAAACTTAAAGTATTATAAGGATTTAACGATTAATAAAAACTTACGATAAAAATATAAATTAAATACTTTAAAAATAAATAAATAGGTATTAAAGTTTTATGTTATTTGGAAAATATAATCGAAAAAAAGAAGTTAATATAATAATAGGAAAGAAAAGAAGTATAAATATAAACAATTAATTAAAGCACGTAACGGTAACGACATTTTTTTATATAACATTAAACGGAATTTTCTGGCATTTTTTCGGTACACACTTTTTTTAATTAGAAAATTAATATATTAACTTCGTTACATTTAATTAATTTTATATATAAGTTACTATTCATCTCTAACAATTTCCTGCATTTATGTAACTTTAACCTTAATATCTTAATATTTATATACTTATATATTTAAATATATATATATATATATTTATATATTACGCATAGCCTTAATTATCGTTTAAATCTTTAAATTATAAACTATTATTATTTTCGCATCTTAATATCTTAATTAGTTTATTTATAATTATTATATTATTATTTAAAAAACGTACTAATTAAAATAAGAATAAAAACTTCAAAAAGTTAAATACGTTAAATTCCGGAAAATTCGTCCAAATCGCCAATATACCAGTATGGGAAAAAGATAATATAATGCAGCTATTTTGCAGGATGCATAATAATAATTCCACTTCCTATCTTATCCAATAAGTTACCCCGAGAGTCCGTTTTAATCGAGCTATTTTTATCCATCCGTTTAATTAAAACCGTAAACGTTTATAAAAAGATATCACCTTACCCCTTTATTAAACCAATAAAAAATGGCATAACTTCGTAATAATTCCTTTATAACAAATACTTATAGTCTTAATGAATTATACTTACTTACGTTTTTAATATATTATTACCCTTATATAATTAATCGCCTTAAATATACCTTAAAGCATTTTAACCGTTATTGTTAAAGCCGATAAAATAGTTTTTAACGCCTAAACCCGATATATCCTTAGCAAGGTTATAAAATTAATTAAAAATATAAACCCAGAATATATTTAATTTATTATTTATATTAAATTCTAAATTAATAAAAAACTTAAAGGTTATTAAATTAATATATTATATATTCGATTAAAACGTTAAATATTAATATTTAATACCTACTTTACGGTTAACCGTATTTAATTATTATTATAATTATACCGAAAAGCCTAACTAAAATTAAAGTTTAATAATCCCTTTATCCATATAACGATCGTAAGGATATTTACTTAAGTTAAATATTATACTTACGGTTTATGGATAATTTATATATTTTATATTATTACGCGTAACCCTTTAAAATAAGGAAATAATAACCTTGATAAACCGATTAAATATGGCGAAATTATTATAAAATTTAAAATAACCAATATAATCAAGAAATACCTAAGTTTAAAACTAAATAATAATAATATTAAAAGGCCTATAAAATTATAACCTGGAAAGTCTTTATCTTTATTATTAAAAAAGGAAGTTAACGATTTAAAGAAGGCCGATAATCCGAAATCCGATTAATCACCTTATTTTATAAAAAGTAAACGATTACGACCGATAAAATAATTAATTAAAAGAATGAATAACCCGTTAATTAAAACATTAACCATCGAATCTCCTACTTCCCAACCTTATATACCTACTAATTAACCAAAATAAACTTTTAAAATATTTATACCTTTTTCCCTTATTCCGCAAACTATTTAATCCAATCCGGTTTTTAAAAAGTTACTATTTAAGCCGAAATACAAATCATAACCACCCTTTAATAATTAAAAAGCTTAAGCAATAACAAAAGGTTAATACAATATACCGTACAAATAGTTAAAAGATATATATTAAATTATAAAAAAATAACCTAAACCATATTTTCCGTAAGGCTGGCCTGGTTAACCTAAATACCAGAATTCGATCGTAAAGGATGTAAAATAAAATAAAGCTTAAAAGGATAAAAAAAGGCTAAATAACGGAATAAATTAGCAAAACGTCGAGAACGAAATCCTAAGTTAAAGAAAATGGAAAATAAGCCGCGTAAGCGTTAACTAAATTAATTAATATATTTTAAACATATTTCTTTACTTATAACGTTAAAAGTTAATTACGTTAGCATTTATTTCTTAAGATAGATCGAAGACGATTTTATCTCGAAAAAAAAGGGTTAAAATAGTACAGGGTGCAAAACCGGGTACATAGCTTTGCCGATCAATTAATTATTACCAGTCATATATTTCTAGGAATTCATTTTTCGCTAAGCGCAACCCCAGAAAAAGGAGATAATCATTATCGCTTCATACATAAATTCAACACCACATAATACAGTTTGCGTTACCTTTATTATCTCTTAAACCGCGGGCTTAATCGTGACACTCTCATAAAATATGCACTGATCAGGACCAAATCACCCCGTCCCAATTCAATAACCTCAGTTATAAAACAGCCGTAGAATAGTGAAACCTCGAAAAGCTAGCAGAGGTTTTGAAAAGGGTTTTAAAGGCGATGAAAGAAAATCTAAAATGCCCTTATTACGTAAAAGTACGAATAAAACGTTTTTAATTTATTTAATGTATAAGTTGCGGGATAATAAGAGCTAAATATATTATAACGAATATAGTTAATTAATTTGAGTTATTATAAAAAGAAAAGATAGAACTTTATATAACCCAGCATGTAAAAGGTTAAGTATATTTAATGATAAAACATTATCGATGAAACTAATTATTTTAAGATTTTTGTTAAAAACAAAGTTAGAAAATACATTTAAATATTGCGTCTCCGAAGAATTACGATATAGTGTTAAGAGACTATAATTACAGTCATATAAATTTTAAATTGATTACGTAATGAATTGGTTAAAATCCTTTTAATATCCTTCTACAATAATAAAATAAAATGCAAAAATATAAGATGTTATTGTTATTATTAAAAGAAATTAACTAAATATGAACAGTTATTTATAATATTAGCCCCTGAGGTTAAAAATATTAAATAACGTATTGTTATAATATAATAAATATAAACGATTATTCAGAAGAAACTAACGACGAAACTATTAAAATACAACGAATAAGATTATAAAGGAGTTTTTAAAAGAGGAGTATTAATCCGATTTTATGCGATTTATAACTTTAACAAAACGAAATCACACCTATTACGTAAATTGCTGAAAGATAAGCTTAAAAAAATGTTCTATATGCAAGGTAAAGTGTTATTAATAAGGTATCGAGCTCTACGGAATGTTATCCGTATTAAAAATATAGCCGGCCTTATAATTAACGGATAAAAGGATTTCCTCTGGAACGTTCCAATTAGGATTACGTCGTTTAAAAAGTAACATACGTTAATTATATTCCCGAATTAAAAAAAAATATATATACTAACTATCCGCTAAATTGTTTATATTACCAAATAACGTATTATTAGCAAATAATAATAAAAGATTTTCGTTAAATAAAGACTCGTTTATTAGTGCGTCTAAATTAAGATCCCGCGATGTTTCCCTTATCTACCTAAGGCGACCAAAATACTTCGAAATCATATTATACGCGATAATCTCGAACTTAACGTCGGTTAACCAGAGATATATATTTTTAATAAATTCGGTATGCTAAACTTTCGAAAATGAATTTTCGATCGATTTATTTTTAATAATTCCGTATACGCCAAATGCTGTTTTTACAAATAATTCGTATCGGTTGCGTAACTTTTCCAAAGATAACGTAAATATACGAATATTATATATATAAGAAATAAACGGTTCGAATAAGTGGAACTTCGGCGATTTTTGATATAATTACGTTATCCTATTTAAGAATTAACGATTTACTTTTAAAGTTACTTACGTTATATGGGCCTCGTTAATATTACGAAATTAATAAATACGTATAAATATTAACAGGAAATTTATTTATGTATAAAATAAAGTAAGAACGGAAAAAGGTTACCGTTTTTTATTATATAGGTTAATTATTTCGGCTTAACTGGCTTGTATTTTCCGGATATAACTGGTTATTTTCTAATTCCCATAAATAAAATAAAAGTGATTCAAAACCCGATAAAAGAAAAGTTTTAAAAACCGTATACTTTTTTAAAAGTCTTTCGATAAACGTTATAAGTACCTTCGATAATGCCTTCGTTTTGGTTAACTATACCTAATAAAATTGAACCGCGTTTATTATATAATAAACGTTTTAATTTAAAAAAGTTTAAGAACTTTTACTTATTTTGCTTATAAAGCGTATTAACAAAAATAAGGAATAAGTTCCGGAAAATATTAATGACGAATGAACGAAACGTATCTGGAAATATCAACTATTATTAAAACGTTTCGTAAAACTGTTTTATTTAATAATATTAATTAAGACGGAATATAAATTATTTTAACCCTTTTTTAAGAATACGGTTATAATAACGGGTAAGGGCGGTAACAAGGTTCCGCATAACGGAATCGTATTAAAACTTTATATTATGAATATAATCTTAAACATTGAAATTATTGTATTAAAACATAATATTACCTTATCGTACCTAGCTATAAAACTTAGCTTATCCTAATTAAAACGGTATTATTATAAAGGAAATAACGCGGTTACCGTTATTACTTTTAATAACCGGGTTACGTTTTTATTTAACGTAAAATAATTTTCGTAAATACTTAACCACTTTAATATATCGATCTTATTTCGTAATAATCTAGAAAATAACAGAAACTTGCCTAATAAATAAGGTAAACAACTGCCGTTAATCTTGGAAACGATCCTAACTATAATGGTTAAAATTATAAGAAACAAATACGTAAAAACGCCCGGATCGTTATTGCTACGAAACCGCTTCGCCTTCGGCTTCGTATTATACGACTGCCACTTTTTTAGTATATAATTACCCAATTTAAAAGCTTAAACCAATTAAGAACTAGCGTATTTATAAACCGTTAACTCTCGTTCCAGGTAATACAAATCATTTTAACATCGAATAAAAAATCCTCCGGCGGGCGGCGGAATTTAGGCCTTTTTATAAAGATTACAAGCTCCCCGTATAACGTATTATGGTATTTGGTGATAATAAGGTCCTAATTAATAGGAATTATGAACTTTTGCTAATTATTCTATGGTGATAACTTATTGCGTATTTGGTTTTTTTTTTTCTTTTTTTTTAATACGTTAATTAACCGGTTAATCCGAACGGTCGAACTGGTAGTTCGGCCTATATCGTCGCAAAAAATCCAGTTACAGATAAAGCTTTCGAAAACGATATCTGGCCGTCATCATCGTCAAAACGTTAACGTGCGTTTGCGTATATCTTGTTCTATTAAGCTCGCGCGGTAAAAAAGAAAGAATTCGGATTTATCGTATTTTAAAAGCGCCGATAATAACGTAACGTATTCGGGCAATAATTAATGAATACGTTAAGGTTTAGGAATAACAAAAGGGTCTTAATCAGGACCAGTATAATATTAATAATACGCCATAACGTAAGGATTCGTATAAATATATATATAACTAAAGAACACATTTTATTATTAAGTTATGACGGAATTTCGTTGTTTTAAAGAAGCAAATCTACAAAACGGACCTCTTTTTCGCATAACTACAACTCAGGCCTCGCTGGCTCGTTACGGGGATTTGGGGTTTGATTGGTTAATTTTTAGCGTTGTGGAGCGGTACTTAAGTAACTTCGAAGAAAATGGAAAACGAGCCAGGGAGGCCTGAGCTAGCTGAGGTAAATTCGAACCAGCTGCCATTTACCTCAGCTAGGTAACTTTTTTTCGCGATGTGAGTATAGTAACGTCTTATCAAATTTTAAATATAAAGCAAATAAGGGCGTTTAAAACAGAAAAGTAAGATACATCGAAAGGTTAAAACCGATAAAAAATTAGAAGGTATATAAAGAATAATAATATGGTCATTCGCGTAATAAATTTTGAATTCTATTGAATAATAGCTTTCGTAGCCGTCAAGAATAAGAGAAATGTTGCGTTCCTTTCGTACGCGTTTGAATATATTTATCGCAACGTTAAATATATTATAAATTTCATTCGACTATTATCCAGTTATTGTAAAGAATACTAATGTTGTACTCGGTTAATAATAAGGTATTATAATACTAATAATTAAAGCAAGGTTTTTTCGCTAAAATAATAAACGGTATTATCGTCTAATCTTACGAATTAATACCTTTTATAATTAGAACCTATGTCTATTTACTTTATTACACCTACTTGGGTTTTTTACGTTTTTTAATATTTGTAATTCCCATATCGAATACTATAAAACGTTTTATTAGAAGGTTCGTTTAGTTCAGATTATAAATACCGTTTTTTATAATGTTATATTTTACTATTATAACTGGAACAAGCGCGAATTATTTACAAAATACTTTTAGACTTTTGTATGACAAGATTTAATAATTAATCTTTTAATATAAACGCGTCTTAAATTTATCTTACCGTCGTATAAAGTTCGACGCCTAGTTAACCCCGACAGGTATTATAACGTACTGAAAAGGTAATAAATTTGTCATATTTTAGATATATTAAAACCGAATATGAAACGTCTACGTATTTAATTTCACAATTCTGTTAATAATTAATTTCTTTTCGCTCGAGGTTAATTTTCGTAAATTAAAAGAAATATCCGCTCGGCCGGGTACAGTATTCCTATCGCGTTTTTAAAGTAAATATAGGAACTATATATATGAAACGCAGATTCGCATAACGAAATTTGACGGTTCTTTTTAGCCTTGACGGTCAGGTTTATTCTAGCTTCTTTAATAAACCGTTCCACAGTATTAGTATCAAAAAATAACTGATTAAAGTTAAACGGTTAGCAGGTTAAGAAATCCGGTCAGCTCGCTTATACAGCCAGCTTGCTTATGTGATACGTTAAGTCTTAAAGAAATATTAGGAGATATTACGCTAAAATATATACGAATATCAGCTATGTAAATACTCAGAGATTTATGATATGATAAAATAAATGTTTACGTATTTATTATTTATTAAAATAAAATTAATAATAAAGAAGCTACGACAGTAGTTCCAATATATAATAAGGTAAAGACTCGACGATATAAGCCATACGGAAAATTATAGCTATTACCAGTTGCAAAAGGAGTCTAGCATTTAGTTACTTGTAATTTTATTATCAAAGTTTCATTATTAAAAGTCTAAGTTACGACTATGTATTATAACATTTTTATAATCGTTAATAGAATGACTAAATTCGTTTATCTTTTACTAACGTATCAAACAAGCTCGCGGGCCACACAAGCTCGCGGGACACTTTTTGGCACGCCGCAATAACAAATTTAAATAACTTAATAATAACATATCGCATTAATTAAAATTAATCAGATTCTGCTTCGCTAGACGTATCTACAACTTTTTTAAAGGTACGCGCATTATATCCGGGCTTGCCGCAAACATTACATTTCCGTTCCTTCGTTTTAACCCTTTTACGACGATTACCTTTAGCCATTGTTGGCTGCATTCTTTTACCACCCTTTTCCTTTTCGGCTAAAAAACCTTATCCTTTTTGTATAGTAAATGTTCCTCTTTTTTAGAAACGTTTGTTTTTAGTTTTCCGACGTTTGCTTAAGATGTAATTCGTTTCGCGTAATTGGACGTTTTTTTTCCGAAAAAGAGCGGCTTTATATAAAAGTAATATATAATCTTTTATTATAAAACCAACCAACTTAATTATTCTTATTAACGAATTGCCCTAGTCATTTCTGATCTTTTTTTATAAATAACGTTCTTATCTTATTATTTCCCGGATATTTTTAAGGATTTTTGCGGGCGGGAAAATAAAACTAGGAAAAGTAAGCGGGAAGACGGTCGGTATAGGTATAACTAAAGGAACTTCCAAATCGGATAAAACGTTATTAAAATCGAATGGAACAAGTTAAGTTTTTTAAAAGCCGGATTTAATGTTATCGGACGTTATAGTAGCTTTAAACGCGTCATAAAAGCCGAGAAGGAAATCTTTTTTCGCGATGTAAATATGGTAACGTCGCATTAAATTTTCGATATACAACGAATAGCGCGCTTTAAAACCAAAAAGTAGGATACGTCGAAAGGTTGAAACCGATAAAAAAATAAGTAGGCATGCAAAACGTAATAATGCCGTTATTCGCGTAATATTTTTCGAATTCGATCGAATGGTAACTTTTATAACCGTTAAGGATAAGGAAAAGTTTAATTCCTTTCGTACGCGTTCGTATATGTTTATTAAAACGTTAAATTTATTTTAAACTTAAATCGTTTATTATTTAATCATTAAAATTAATACTAACCTTTTAATCGGTTAAGAATAAGTTATCGCGATATCAGGAACCAAAGTAAGTTTTCTTCGTTAATATAATAAATAATAATAAAACTTAATTTTACGAATTAAAAACTTAAATAATTATAATTTATTCCCAATTATGCTATTAAATTTGTTTAAGTTTTTTTCGTTTTTTAGCGTTTATAATTATCGTACCCGATGCCATAAGTAACCTTATTAAAAGGCCAGTTTCGTCGAAGTTATAAATATCCTTTTTTGCGATACCGTACTTTACGATTATAACCCGAACAAACATAAACCATTTACGAAATGTTTTTAGATTTTTGTGTAAAACCCGTTAATAATCGATCTTCCGATTTAAACGCGTTTGGAGCTTTTTTTGCCGTCGTACAAAATTCGACATCCAGTTAGCCCTAACGCGTTCTATGGCGGGTTAAACAAGCAACAAATTCGCTATATCTTTAACATACTAAAGCTGACTAGGAAACGTTCGCGTATTTAAGTTAACGATTCGGTCGAAAATCGATTCTTTTTCGGTCGACTTCAATTTTCGCAAATAAGGGATAATATCGTTTCGGGCGCATTTACCGGTAAATCGCGCTTCTAAGGTGGTACGTAAAACGTTATAAATAGAACTAAGTTTCCTATAACTAAGTTTCGGATCATTCTTTTTAGCCTGATCGGCTAGGTTCATTCTAAATACTTTTGTAAGTCGTTCTATATTGTGGTTGTTAAAAAATAAGTAACAGAAGTTAAGTGGTTAGAATATTAAAAAAGTGTCCCGCGAGCTTGTGTGGTCCGCAAGCTTGTGTAGTACGTTATATAATAAGGATACAAATGTAAAATAATAGATATACATTTTTTTAATATCTATTCTAGGAAAATACGAATTATTAATAGAAATTAATTTAAATAAAGACATTATATGTATTTTAAAGTTTTAGTAAGTACTTATAGTAGAAGTGAGCTTAAATTATAAGTTATATAGCGCCTTTAAACCTAAAATAAACGGATTAACGAAACGAACTAAATAGATGTTGAAAGACTATTGACGATATTGTATTAATTATAATCAAAAAGAAATCTATCCTATAGTAACGGTGCTTTTTCTACCTTAATATTAAACAATTCAATTGAATTATTAAAGGTTTACGGAAATCTATATAAACCGTGGAATTAACGAATCGTTCCTCTTTATATAGTATATAACGAAGTTAAAATACCGAAGATATTATTTATAAATCTACAGAGGCGAAAACTATGCCTAAAAGAAATTATTTAGTATAATACGAAATATGCTAAGCATATTAATATTAAAATAAAATTTGTTACGGGTCTATTATAAACACCTTTTCGCGTTATGCACACATCTATTTATATAAAATTAAGAATAAAATTCAATCAAGTTTATATATATATTATACGAATAACTAAACATTTAAAAAGGGTTTTATCTGATATAAAAGACCGAAATAAAAAGTGCTAACTTTCCGCCTAAACGGCGGTAAGAAATTGGATATGATAATTATTAAGAGCTTTTACGATCTGGAAAGTATTAAGTTGGTAATTTCTAGCCGTCATAATTGATATCAAAAAGTAATTACCAAACAAGGTATTAATTATTAGAAGATAAAATACGTACAACCTGCGCGTAAATAAAAGTTCTTATATATTTTATAACTTTGTTACAAAAGCTATAACGTATGCCGTATAATATAACTAGGCAGTCTATGGCAAAGAGTATAATATTTATCGAATACTTTAAGAAAATATTAAATTCTAACTTTATGAGGTAGTTCTATAAGCTTACCAATAGTTCCTTCGAAATTTCCAGCGGACAATATACAGTTTTAATTAATAAAGGCTCTCGAACTAGGCTCTAGAAATTAAAAGCTCGAAAGGTTAAAGAGATATTCCGCGGTTATAAAAAGATTTGCAATTATAAAGTAGAATTAATAATGGGCGGCAAAATATTTACGATATCGTATATTATACTTTATAAGACATTATAAAAGCTAAGTTAACCTTTAAACTTTACGGATATTATTCCATCGTTCTAGTAACTAATATCGAGGCGTTCAAGGTACCGTGATAAGTAGGACGTTAAAGTGAAAAATAAAAGTTATAACATTATTTTAAACATAATAGGATAAGGAAATTAAAAGAATTAAATATAAAAAAGGGCGTGCAACAAACCGTTCCCAAGTTATATATCTTAAAGGCTTTAAATGAAGCCTTAGAATTAATGCGTAAATTTAAGCTAGCTTTTACCGAAAAGGGTAATAATTATAGTTTATATATTTCTTTTTATTCTAACCTACTAAATAACCACGAATGTTTTTTATTAGTTCTAGAAACGGTGAAAGGGTGGTCGAGAACGTTTATGAATATTAAAAAATTGTTAATATATTAAGGGAAAAAGAGAATAGTATTTGACAGGGCGGAAAATATTAATTCAAGTGGATCATGCATTATTTATAAGTAATTTCTAATAACGAACAACCTCCCGTTCTTCAAGGAAGCTATAAAAGTTTAAACAAAAAAATATCGCTTAATCCCATTTTTACGGAAATCTGAAAAAAGGTTTTAAGTAAAACCTTTAACTTTATACTTTTCAATAAATACCGGAGCTGCGAATACCTTATTAAAACTAAATGAGTGCTAAAGAAAGTATACGTCTATAAAAGAGTAAAATAGATTTCTGTTACGGTTCGGGGTTGCCGTGACAGCTACAGTATATACGCAGCTGTAAGCACCAGAATGATTCCCACAATTGCGACCATTCCGCAAATCCTTTATGCCCCTGGCGTTGCGGTATGGTGCAACCGTAATAGTTTCAAGTCCGTATTTGCGCAAAAGGCTTTATATAAAGAAAAGAAATTAATTATAATAAGACCGTAACAAACACTATAAAAGCTATGCATTAAAAGATTTCAATGAGTTTAGTTGTCTATTTATGCTGGTACCTTCTTTTAATGAACTCTATTATTATGTACTTCAATAGAAACTTAGAAAATGAGATTTATATAAAGCATTTATTTTAATTTTAAAAGGTATTTCAATATAGAGTCGAAGGATAAATAGAAATTTCAATATTTCCTTCGGAAAGTTATTGAATTAATAAACTTTTTATATAGCTTAAAGTCTGTCGTAACTGCTTAATATAAAAGACTTAAAGGATATTTCTGAAGTAGAATCTTTATTTATGAATTTGGAACAATAAGATTTATTTTAACTCTAAAAGTAAGAATCATATCACGTTATATGTTAATGATTTTTTACTTTTCGGAGCGAATAAATAATACCTTAAATACATTAGTAAGGAAATCCTTAAGAACGTCCTTATTAAGCATTTAAAAAACGCGGATTAATATCTAAACGTAGGAATTTTCGGTTTTTTATTAATGAACAAAGTTAACATAGGTTGATAATAATATATTCAAAAGTTATTAAAATTAATGAGGTTAAATAAACAACGAGACAGGTTTACGTAATTTATTTAAAAATTACTTAAGTTACATTACAGAATATAACGATAATGTTAATAAAAAAGATATATTTAAATAGGTATATTAAGTAAAGAAATCCAATCTCTTTAATCATCTTAATAAACTGGATATTACGTTTATATGGTGAATTTAGGCTAGGTTTATAAATAATCCGTTACTTAAATATTTAAACTCTATTAAAAGATTATTATATTATTTAATCGGTATAATGAATTTGTTTTTTCAGCACCGAAAGTTAAAAGAAAATTATCTATGCCGGAAACATTACATCTTAAACTTATTCGGAATAGTAAATATAAGCTTTCTAGATAATAACGAGGTCGCAAAATCTATAATTAAGTATATATGTTTTATAGCTAGAATACTCGTATTTTCGATTTGAAAGCTTATAAGCGTTATTACGAGATATATTACGGAAGCGGAATACGTAAGAGCAACAATAACTGTAACGGAAATAATACAAATTAAATCTTCGAAATAAAGTTAAGATTAATACCTAAAAGGTTTCTTTTTATCTTGAAAAATAATATAAAGGCTTTAAAGTAGATAAAGAAACGTAAATATTAAAAAGAAAAGGTTATATTAAAGTTAAATACTATTATGTATGTTAAAGACTTTAAGTATGAAATATTAATTTCTAGTAGCTAAAAAGTAAAGACAACTCTACTAATAATCTTACGAAGCCATTTAATAAGGTAAACTTTAAGCTGTTTATACAGAACTTAGTATTTGAGAAAATAAGGCGACAATAAATATTAAAGTTTAACTTTCGTATAAATTAGTTATTTTTAGAATTGGATTTTTAGATATTTTAGTTCTGGTTACCTGATCTAAAAACGTGTGTCGGCAATTGGTGCTTATAGGTGGTGCCTCTTGGCTGGGTTTGTATGCTTAGGCTGCAGAAGTGCTACCTGGCATACCTTTTGTTTATAGACAATCCTTTATTATTTATTTATGTATGTAAGCCCGATTGCTTAGGGATTATATTTATACGTTTGTAAAATATAGAGAACTAATATAAAGGCTGACGCCAGATTCCTGCATTTGGTTACTGTAACTGCTGACGTATAATATATTAATCTGTTTAGATTTCTTTATTTACGCCGGTTTACGTTCCGGGAGCTTTTTAGGTATAGGTCAATTTTTAATTTTATCCTCACCGTCTCCACAAGTTCGTAACGTATTGACCCATAATATAATTTTCACTTTTTAAGATTTTTCCGCTTAGAGCATTTCAAATCTCATAAAAGAAATTTTCTTTTTTCAATATTATTATGCTTCGGAAGATTTTCAAGTAACGGAAGCGTCCTGACTAAAGAAAAAATGTAAAAGGTTATTTTTCGGTAACGAAAGTTTTGATTTCTAAGTTATGCTTTATTTTATATATATCGTTCGAGAAAAGAAGGTATTACAATAAAAATAGTTATTCGTTATTAAACTTGTCTTTTTAATAAGCCATTATACGATAGTTCGTGTATCCTGATTACTTTATTACTTAATATTTCTTTAAAAAGGGAACGATTAAACAGGAAAAAGATTTTTACTGAAAAGCGGTTTTTATAACGGTAAAGAGATATAAATTAAATTATTTCCTGCTTTTAACGGTTATATTAGTAATAAAACCTTTTCCTTATTAAAAGTGTTAAGATGATTAATCAGAAGTTATAACCGTTAAATAAATTAAAGACGTTAAAAAAGCTCAGGTAGAAGTTTCTACGTAAATTGTTCAATTTGCTAGGGTGGCCAATCAATCTAGTTTAAGGATCCTTAATTAGTCCGTTTTATTAAACCCGGATTAGAAAATTATATAAATAATTCCGTCGTTATTAGTAAGAGTTTCTAAAAGGCGTTAATCCCATATAAGATTTTTTGCGGGTTTTAAGGTATATTCGGAATTTGAGTATTTCTTTTCTTAACTAAATATTTCGTAACATATTCTCTGGTTTCCTATATTTAGGATTCCTTTTATTTTATATGTTAATATATTGTTTCTTACGTCTCTTTTAATGCTTTATATTAGTTTTAATACTATTTAGTATGAATTCGAATTAAGCATTAAAGGGAATTAGATAAGGTTTACCTTTAAGTAATATCCTTACTTAACAATTACTGTTTAAGATTATCTTAGCGGATCTATAGCGGCCGATATACTTAAAGTTAAGTCTTTAATTTGGTTATTGAATATGAATATTTCTAATAATTAAGTAAATAATCATTCCCTTTTGGAACGTTAATAGTTTTACAGTTTTTAAATTATAATATTTCTTTATTTGGTTACGTAAGAATTCCACTTTTGTTTTTAGTTTTAAGTATACTTACGTAACTTATTTTAATGTAAAAATGATTTTAACATTAATAAGTCTTTTAAATATATTCTTATAAACTTTTTATATAGAACTAAGATTAATATTTATTAAAGTCATTTTGCTACTTTTATAATAACCAGTGTTATAATTAATTATACGATTAATCGTTTATAAACCTCATTAATTTCATTTATAATTAATATAATACTGTTAGTAAGTTTTTATTATTTAGTTAATTCTTTTATTTTTTTCGTTTATTTAAGGTTTAAATAGGTTAAGGAATTTATCACTTGAACTTCGTTATATTATAAATCATTACTAAAATTCTATAATAGGGAACTGTAAGGGAATGGCCCCGGGGCGTTCCCCACTTAAGTGCGGACAAGGACTTCCAACGCCAATTGGCGTTGGAACTGCTGATCTTTTGGATCATGTGGCGGAGTGGCTAGTCCTTTCTATTCCCTTACAGGAACGCTGTTTTATTTAAAAACATGCAGGTTAATTATTTATATTTATATTTTTATTATATAACAAAAGAACGTCGTAAATAGGTTATCGCCCTTAAAAATATTATTATAATATATGCTCGGATTTAAACTTCTTAATAATAAAAGTTTATTAATAAAGTTAAAAGTTATTAAATCTTGCGGTTATTTTATAACTAATAATCCTTATAACTTTTCGTATGGCTTCTGGCGTCGAATCTCTTTTTTAGTATATATATGATATTATTATTATATCGTTTTTGCTGTTGATTTTATTTCAAGAGAATACTACGGATGTTATTATTCGTTTTAGGGTTTTATGGATCCCGTAATATATATATAATTAATGGTAATATATATTTAATATTAATATTTCCTAATATTTCTTTATAACCCGTATCTTTTTCATTCTTTCGTTTTCGCGCAAGTTATTATTGTATTCCTAGATTTCTTAATGTACACAATAAGGTGTCACTTTAATTGTTATTATTTATTATAGTTGCAATGATTTATTTAACGTAGTATCAAACATTTAATAATTCACCTTAATGCTTTTCTTTTTCAGCCTTGGTTTTTAATTAAATACGTTTACCTGAATGTCTTTTAATACGTTTTCATAAATAATAATAAAGTTATATTGTATTAACTCCCTGGTGTAACATAATAATTATTATTTAAACCCCTTAATGGTAATAAAATGAATAAAGGTTTTATGATCCGTATATATTTTAACATGATAAAGGTTTCCTTACTATAATATCCAAGTTGTCGGAACTTTTAACAATAACTATATAATCTTTATTTGAAACAAGGTCATTTCATTGTGCGTCTTTTAACCTATAAATAAAAATAACTATAAAATTTAAATTACCTTTATTATCGCGATATTTCAGTTATTATAATTAAAGCATAATTCGAAACGTTGGTATTTAATTTACCTAGACAGTTTAGGTTATATATAATTAATACTAGCCTCTTAATAATCGCGTTCTATTGCTTTAAAAGGGCTTTTTATTCTATTATTAATTTATATTCCGCTTTCTTTTTTATTAGGTTTAATAATAAGATTATTATTTTACTAAAAGATCTCGTAGACTTTTATATAATAGTTAAGAGATTTCTACAAAGTTTAAATATGTTTAATTATAACCGGTCTTTTATTTTTATGTGATGGCAATTTTCTAAAGTCTATTTAATATATCTTAAGATGATAATATATCTTAAAAGCTTTGTTCTTTAGTTATAAAACTAGCTCTTTTCCGTAATAATTACTAGATCTGCGTCCTATAAGGCTTAAAACGCCTTGTGAATATATCCTATATATTCCATTTTATTTCTTAAATAAATAAAGTTATCGATGAGGTAATAAATACGAAGAATATCCGAATATTTCCTAAATACATAGTTAATTATTAATTAAAAAGTTACTAATGCATTCGTAATTCCGAAAGGTATAACGAAATATTCGAAAAGTCCGTATTCCCCTTTAAAGGTTATTTTTTATCCGTATCCTAGTTTGATACATGTTTAATTATATTCTCCTTAAAAGATTTAGTTTATAAACTACTTTATCTTATAAACCCAATTTCTTATTCTATTAAATAAGGTTAACGGCGTTTTATCTGTATTTATAATATGGTTTAATTACTTATAATCGATAATTAAACGTAATTTCGCCATTTCTCTTGATATATAGAATATGAAATATCATGCTAATAAGTTAAAATATTAGATATAACCTTTTTTATATTAGTTTTAAAATACTTACGTTATTTCTCTAACGTTAATTCGTTAAAGCTATAAATCGGATAAAAACTAATTAATCATCTTTTCTTAAAAGCTATTTTATAATTTTCTTCTTTATATTATGGTAATCTCGTTTCCAGTCTTTTTCAAAATAGTCGTTTATATTTATAATGCTACAAACGTATTATAATTATTAGTTTTACATTTACGGGTTAATACTGTAAGTAACCATTTATTTTTCGTAACTTTATTTTAATAATAATAATAGTTCGTATATTTTTATAATGTCTTTATTTTCTTTTTAGTTTTTGCTTTTATAAGTAATAAGATTTCTGTTACATAGTTATGCCTATATTCGTTACCCCTTGTAATTAAAGGTTGAAACATTTTCGTATTTTATTTTCTTTTATTTAAAAGACATAAAGCAAACTTTATTTCACTAGTTATTCGATCGATTAAAGACTTATATTAATATCATTACATTATTTGCACAATTATCTCTATGATCATTTATTAGAACGATATCGAAATGTATTGTTTAATTTCCTCCTTTAACGAAAAGTTCAAAGTAATGCATTTTGCAGGTAATATTTTAATCGTCGTAAGTAAATACTTCACATTTTACTTTTCCGGTAATATAAGGTTTTATCTTGTCCTTTTATAAAAGTTTAAGATAATTAACTCCCTCCGCGATATTATAATGATTCTTTATAGTGCCGTAATATATAAATACGGTAAACTGATATATTTTAGTCGTCTTTAAAAAGTAATAAGAATGTTTCTAGGTTTCAGTATTCCTTTTAAAGCTTTTAAAACGGTTCCTAGCAACGTTTCTAGATTTATTATTTTGCGGCTGTTTTTAAATCTAACATTCGTGTTTCAAATCGATTTCAACCCCTTTATACGGTTTTGTTTTGTGAATTAAAAGTTTACAATATTATAATTACTTTTCCTATCGGCATAGTTAGCCTAGAAATTACGGAATTTATATTTGAAAATCTTCTTATTAATTTACTTCGATTCGGAATTCTTTTACTTCTTTTATCAAATATAAACTAAGTATCGTATTGCCTTTTATTCCTATCTTGCTTTTAGACTGTTCCCTGAATTTCGTATTGTTTAACTTCATTCTTTAAAACGGTTGATAAAAGGTTTATGCTGTTAATGATTTTTAAGGATATCTGCGTAATTATTTCATAAATATATTCGTTTTCTCTTTTAAAATCGTATTATTCGGAATAATATATAAAGTCTTCATTTAAGCATCTTTTCTTTCTCCGGTTAATTTACCGTTACCGTGATAACGCCGGTAGTATCTTATAAAGTATATTTTTAGAACCTGTTATATTATCTTGAATTCTTAAAATCATTCCCTCTGTAGTTATAGAAGTTAAATTCTTAATTATATAGTCGTAAAATTCAGCTTTCGATATATTTTCATCTTTATATATATTTAAGATAGTAAGTACGTTTATAATAAATGATATGAAGTTTTCTGTCTAGGTTTAGTTATTTTAATAATTAAGTTTCGTTCTCGCCTTAATATCTCTTCATCCATATATTTAATTCCAATTATTCGTACCATTATTACGGTATTTACTAAGAACGGGAAAGTAATTGATTCTTCTTAAAGGAGACCTGACCGTATAAAGAAAGTTGTATAAAATGATAGATTGCTACCTTAATTCCTAGGCTTTATTAAACCTATCCCTCTCGCAGACTGCGTTATTCCGCTCCTATCCATGTCGATTCTTGTCCGAATTCTAGATGTTCGTCGCAATCCGGAGCAGCCGGGCAAATTATCGGCCGTAGTTTTTCAATTTATATCTTTTTAAAATATAAACTCCGAAATTTTAAAGGCCGTTATTATTTTCTCTTTTTAATGTTGTTAATAGTTTTTTCGTAATTTCTTTAGTTTCGGTTATAACCTTTTTCAAAAATCGATGATTACTATTTTCGAGAAATAAATCGTCTCCGAAAATTAAAGCTTAAAGTTAATTTATGTAAAAATGTATTTTTAAACTAGTAATAATATCCATAATTTTAATTTATCCAGTAACTTTATAAAAATTATATATCGGGAATAAGATAATTTTTATAAAAAGCCTTTTATTCCTGAGTAACGATATCGTATATTCCCCATTACGTAATATAATATTTTAATTAATCCAGAATTTAAAAACATACTGTAAAACCGATCGAAATTAAAGTTTTTATCCTTTTTTTCGGATGAATATGTAACATTTTTAACCGTAAAATTAGCAGGGGTTGCGAAACGTTTTTATACGTATTTAAGGTTTACCTTAAGGGTTTATTCTTAAGGTTTATTATTAAGGTTTATGTTTAGAGTTTATTTTTAAGATTTACCGTATAAAGTATAATATCTCTTAAGTTATATTAATCCTGCCGAACCGTAGAGCTAGCGGCCGTAAGGTTCATCAGGGTCGAAGCTTGTTAGCAACCACGTATATAAGCCTCCCAAGCCGACGTTAGTCGAGAAATTAGGTCCTTACGGGAGCCTAACAGTCTACGTGAAAGTAAGGCTTTCTGGAACTAAGATATATAATTTATCCTAACCGTAAAAGCTATTAATCGGGCATCGTATTCGAACATACTAAATACAGTATCTATCGTGGAAATTATATCGTGGAATAATTTTCCATGTATTTAACTAAGCTCAGAAAGTAAGGCTTTAACCTCTAATAACCTAATATTAATAAGTTTAATATTCTATTCTATTATATTTATTACATAAAATCTAATATTAGTTTTATTATTATATTTTCTTCATTTTTAGAAACCCAGTTATGGTTATATTAACTGTATTTATTTTTCGTAACATATTAATATTAAAGGAATATTTATATTTATTATTATATTACTTTTTAATATATGAAATAATTTAATGGTATTACTAATTATCGATTTTAATTATTATTACCTTTTATTCTTAATTTTCAAGGTTAATAAAAGCGAAGAATTATAATATTTAAAATTTAAATATTTCGTTTTGTATTTTTTTAATTTTTGAAATCGTTATAAGTTATTATAATTATTATAAATCTTTTTATAAAAGGGAAATAAGTGTTTATAAAGAACTGGCTTTATTTAAAGATTATATATTAAGTTTCTTATTGTAAAAAGAATTAAATTTAAGTAATACATATTAGATACTTATTTATAAAATCTCTAAAATATACGTAATAGTTTCTTAAACGTTATTATAACTTAATATTACTTCTTTTAAAACGTTAAACTTAAGGAACTTGAAACTTATTATTGTTAGTTACTTTAGGATGTTAAAATAAGTTTTATTATTTAATTTATTTAATTTATTTAATTTATTTAATTTATTTAATTTATTTAATTTATTTAATTTATTTAATTTATTTAATTTATTTAATTTATT
>QJNU01000676.1:0-38411 GCA_004154915.1 Monosporascus ibericus | reverse complement strand
ATATAGCAATAAGGCGTTCGCAATAAGCTTTGATATAATGCGTGCACTTGTTCGAAAGCTAGAGATACGGTTAGCGAAAGGGAATACGGTTGATTTAAATCAATTGGATGTGTTGTGGTTAAGTTATTTGGATTAGTTGTTGCGAGATGCCAAAAAGTGTCCGACTCGCTGGTGTGTCCGACTTGCTGGTGTGGTACGTTATAATAATTATATAAGTTAACGACTTTTATATAATTTTAATTTTTATCGTAAAAACCTAGATAAGAACTTTTCAGATAATAAAGAAAGTTAAGATCGATAATAATATAATTAATTATTAAAAAATAACAGTTAACCTTTTAAATTATTAAGTTATAATTTATGAATTATTTATATTAAAAACGTTAAAATATCATGTTAACGTTTAAGAGGTTTTCATAGAATTTATTAATTAATATAATTTTAATTACAAAGAAATTAAGCTTATTAACCTTTAATTACGAAAAGGAACTTCGATACAAATAACGAAATAAGGTAATCGTAAAAGATTTCATACGGACCGAAACGTTATTAAGTGGAAATGTTAAAAGTTAAACATATAAGGCATACAGTATAAAGCATATTTAAGTACTTATTATAGGTTAACCTAATATTATTATGGATTTTTTAATAAAAATTTTAAAAAATTTCCGATTTAACTAAAGTTTAAACTTATTAGTTCGAAATTAAATAATTACGGATTACTCCTTAAAAGAAAAGACTAACCGTTTATCGAAAGTTATAAAAAGGTTAATTATAAAAATAAGTTAATTTTAAGAGGTTATAATATAAGTTTTAATATGATTTTTAATTATTAATTAATATAATAGCCTAAAGATTTGGTTTTACTTTTTAAGAAATTTATTTATTTTAAATTTAAGATTTATAATATATATTTGTAACTTTATTAATAAATTCCTTAATTCTAAATTAACTGTATAAAATAACGGAATATACATAAGTAACAGTTTCGTCGCGATTAAAAGATACGAAAACGTTAATATATTATTTTAAAACCTTAAAGGTATAAAAGCATTACGGCTTTATAACGTAATTCATTACGAAAGATTCGTATATAGGTTAATATTATTTCGATAGCTCCGGAAAAAAGGTTATTAATAAAATCAGTAAACGATGAATAACTATATTTAAAATAAGTATAAATAAATTATACTGACATTAATAAATAGGTCGAATTAATTCGTGATTAAAAATATTAATATAATTCTTTTCTATATAATCTTTATAACGTATAAAGGAAACGTTAATATATAAACTAAAAGATTATTACGTATAGGTAATGGTATTATATAGCATTTACGCCTAAGTTATCCAGGGCCTGAAATAATTATTTAATTATGATATTATATTAAAAAAGTCGGATTAAAACCTGTTATAATAGTTAAATATTAAACATATAATAAGGCGAAAACGAAAAGATAAATATGTTGTAAGCTTTAAAAAGGAATATTCTGATTAAGATAAAAAACCGCCGCCGACTTTACTAACTTCGAAAATAACCTTAAAGGTTATAAATACGTTATATTCGTTATTAATTAATATTTAGGGTTTATATAAGATATCTACTTTAAGAACCGATAGTAAAATATATTAATCATAACGTTTCAATAATTTTTATAAATTTTGAAAAATTAATATAAGGCCTTTTTATACGTAAGTAAATACGATAACAAAATCTTAAAAATATATTAACTCCGAGATATCCTTTAATCGTTTCTTTTTAATATTAAACTTAAGCCTTTAACATTATATACCGCACTTTAAAGGGAGATGAACGAGTTTAAAGGATATAATTAAGAAGAAAGCAATTATAATACGAAATGGGGTTAAGTTACTTACGTTTTTAATTGTGTATATCTTCAAAGCGGTAATATACCTACATACCCGTACCTTTAAATACTATTTTTTTAGTAAACTCTATATAAAGTTTATTATATTTACTTACCGTATAAAGACGGCGTTATAATGCTTAATAAGAAATCTTAAAAGGTTTACTTACGTACTTATAGCTATATACCTTACATTATAACAATTACCGCCATAGAGAAGAAATAAAGATTTTAAAAGTTAAATCTTAAAGCATGCATTAATTTTTAATCGGTTACCGGTTAATAAATATTTACGAAATTTAAAACCCATTAATAAATACAGTTATCGCTCTTTAACGTATATTTTAATAAGAAAATTACCTTTTATAATAATATTAAAAACCTTGAAAACGACGTTTCTTACGTTTACAAAAAATAAATTACAAATCTTTTTCAGCTAAGTAAAAATACCTAATTAAGTTAATGGTTACCTAATATATATTTAAGAAACGCATAAAGATTAAAAGGGAACTTGGTTACCGGCTGGAGAAAAAGGATAATTTTAAGGTAATAAAAACAAAAAAGACGTACGTGATAAAGGAAAAGAAGTTTATTCGTATAAAATTAATTATTCTTATACGATCGCTTTATTCGAATTATTTCCGATATTTGGATTATTACAGTTATTAACGTTTATATTAATAATTATTACGATTTTTACGCTCGCTAAAATAATAAAGATAATTTTAACCTTCAGTCCCTTTATATAACATAAAGTAATAGTAAAGAACGAAAGTACCTTACGTGTCGTAAATATAAGCTTCCCGTACGTTTTAAACCTAAAAGGTATTATTAAAGACGATTATAAAATCTGAGAAGCCGTATTTAATGCAAGACAAATAGCTTATTTTATAAATACGCGTAATAAGCGGCCGGTAAGTTGCGGACATTTAAGGAAATTAAAAACCCGAAATACGCGCCGTATTAATTGGGAAAAACTTTGATACATTAAGAATGAAAACGTTACTTGGGTTTTTAAACCGAGTATACAGGCGAAATCTACTGCCACCGCCGCAAGGCTATAAAGAGCTAAGTATATACCCATTAAGGAAGATATTTCGTAACGCCGAAGCGTCTTACTTGGAAAATTATAAGGAAATAAAGTCCTGGAAAACCGTTAATCAGTTATTTACTGAACGGAAACAACTCCTAAAATATATATAGGTATACCTTTATAAATTTGATAAATATAGCTGCCTTTAACAGTATGAGGCCCGTTTTATCATACAAGGTAATTAATAACTCAGGAACGTATATAGCGATATATACACATTTCTACTTGCTGAAAGGTCGTTTCGAACTTTGATTATAACTACGGCTAGGTTTAATTTAAAGCTTAAATAATATAATATTATAAACGCCTTTATTAACATGAACCTGCCTTATAAAATATATATAAAGACGTTTTCAAAATACTTATAACGTAATAAGATATTTTTAATTAAAAAGGTATTATACGGATTAAAAAAAAGTCTTTTTTACTCTAATAAAAGGATTTTACTAACATACTGTCACGGTGGCGGCTTCAAGTCAGGTATAACCAGTCTATTCCTATGGGGTAGGGTCAGAACAGAACAGACTCTTGTCCCTTTACCTAGATAGATAAGGGCCTTCGGCCCTTATATAGTCTGAAAGCTGTAGTATACCAGGGGAGAGGATATAAGTGGTGTAGGGGTGCCAGGCCAGTAGGCCTGCATGTGACACATACTTAAGAATTTAAGACTTAATTTCGTTTTTTATAAACTTTATTATTTTATTCGTTAAAGGGTATTTTTCTTTACCTCGACGATACTATCGGTACCTACAATAAGAAATAGTAGGATTTCGTTAATTAATTAATTTAATAAATATAAAAACTGTACCTCTTTATAAACGGTAAAAACCTCTAATAATCTTGCGGTATTGAAACAATTAAAAGTAAATTTTAAAAACATTATCTAGTTATTTTAATTCTATTTTATAAATAAATTAATTAACTTAAACCTTGAAAAAAGTTTAACTAAATTTCTAGGAACGTTAATAGCAAACATTAAATTATTATCAAATCTTGATTTAATTTATCTAGGTTTAGATAACAAATACCAGAAAGAAATCGGGTTTATTTTATACATTATTATTAATACGCGATTAAATATATCTTTTATAATATTCCGATTCGTACGATTTAACTTAAACTTTAATAACGTATATTATAAAGCAGTTAATCGGGTTTTATTATACCTAATCAGGACTAAAGCATTCACGTTCTAGTTCAGTGGCGAAAATTGGCGAAATATTTTAAATAACGCTTTTTTTATAAATTATATACTCGATCGAAAGGGTTCTGGAGTTTATATAATAAAATTATGCTGAAAAGTAATAAAATAATAAACGAATAAGAAGAATAAGGCAATTACTTTTATAACTGAAACGGAATTATTATCCCTTACGTAAGGTATTAAAGAAATCTCATATTTAACTTTCGATTAATTAAAAAGTTAAAACTCGGCTTCGATATAAAACTGTTAAATATATAATACGATAATTAATCTGTTTAAAAGGCAATAAAAAAGGACTTAATTAAAGTGGATTATACGGCTATAAGCGATATGCTAGCTAATGGATTAATTAAAACCTTATTACGAAAAGCTTTTACGAATTTCAAACAGTAAATAAAATTAATAGATATTATAAAAGCTTTAAACCAGCGAAGGAAAGGTTTAAAGGTTACTTTAAACGAAAGATTAGCTAATTAAGAGGGTTTAATCGACGGAGGAAAGGTAAAATAGATGGTTATAGCTTTAGGAAATAATAAAGTATAACGATTAACGCCGTAAAAACTTTAAAACGTTAAAAGGGTATGTTAACTAGCTGGAAGGTACGTAGCGTACTCTTATACGGAGAGGTCACCTAATAATCGGCCCATACATGTTTCGTAGCTAAGCTCCTTAACGCTGTACACGTGCAACAGCACACGCACCTAGCCCAATCCAATAACACAACTGATGTCCCCTGTATCTGACATTATGACCTCATAGGCTTAGCTTACTTGGAGACGGTCGCACCATAACAGAAGTACTTTTGTACCTAAGTATTACGTACGTGTACGTAATGGCTCGATATGATTTATAGCAAAGTCATTAAAGTCTAAAAAGATCTATTACTAAGTACTAGTAGATAAATAACTCGATCATTTTCATTATAGTGGACAGATTTGTAAGAAATAATATAACTTGATTTCTTAAATTATTACTTAATGAGTATTTATTATTAAACGGATATGAGTTATATTTTAAACGGCATTGCCGGTAATATTATTAATTTTTCTTTTGTAGTATTGAACGCCCATGGAGTTAAGGGTTACCCATGACCTCCCTTAGGGTACTGGGCGCGTACTAGGCTACCTAAGTATCTAGCAGATCTCGTCCGAAGACGGGGGTTAATTAGCTTTTGCGCTATATACTCTTTTTTCCGTACGAAGGGAGTATCCAGCGATAGTTTGATTGTAAAATTACAAAAGAAAGTATTGCCCGTAGGCATAAAAAACCAAGACTTAAACGATCCGAATATATAACTCCGCGCTCCGCTTACCGCGGTCCGTCGTCTAACGCCATTCTAACGTTATTCCTTTTTATTCCCTTTTTTTATTTTCGTCTGGTACGTTCCGTCTAAGGTTTATATCGAAAGCTTCGTGGTTACGCCGTCGAACCAAAACGGCGTACCGCTGAAATATGTGCCGTATATTGGAAGCTAGTAACTAGAAACCCCTTACCGGGCCAGGACCAAGGTCTACGGTTTGTTGCGGGAATATTTGGCGTGGAAATATATCGCGGTTCGAATCAAAAGGTAAATGGGAAAGTTTCGACGGTTAGGCGTTAACGGTTAACAGACGTTAGGTTACGTCGGAATCGTTTTACCGGAAAGAAGTAAAATATTTGTAATATTTTTAATATACGTCGATAAATCGTAATAACCTTCCTAAGTTTCGTCGGTTCCCGGCGACGAAAACTTCGTTACGTCGCCATATAATTAATTCTCGCCATGAAATATTGAATCGACGGGCCAGCGAAAATTAGTATGTTAGAGCCCCCACGGGTACCGGCTGCAAATTGTATGGGGTTGCGCAGCCATTTGGCGGTCGGCCCTTAGTGTCAGATATAGGGGACATCAGTTGTGTTGTTGTATTAGGTCAGTTGCAGGTGCTGTTACACTTATACAACTTTAAGTAGTTTAGCTCCGCAAGACATATGGGCCGGTCAGTAGGTGACCTTTCCGTATATGGGGTGCGCTAAGCACCCCCCAGCTAGCTGACACTTAGTACCGCGTTAACAGCGGGGTACTAAGAAAAACTTTTTCAAGGGAAGGTGATTGCCGGTAATATAATCCGCAGGATTAGGTTTAAACATTTTATAAAACGGATTAAGTTATATGCGACATATTATTTTATATAATCATATTATTAACATATAAATAACTTGTTTAAAATCATTAAAGTTAGAAATTGTTAAAAGGCTTCGAAAATATTATTATAAATTTCGGAAACTAAAATCATTAAGGTAAACAATTTCTTAAGAGGCGCTTTATAATAGTTAACTTACTTAACTTATATAATTATACGACTATCGATGAATTAAAAAAAAATATTTAATACCTTATTTTAAGAAGCTCGGAACTAATTAAGTGCTGAAAAACCGAGATAGTGAAGTAAAACATTAGATGATAAGTTAGACTCCGAGTTAACACATCATTGGCTTAATGCCTTATCGAAATTTCGAGACATCTTTAACTTGAACTTTATTTTTACAATTATTATAAATTAATCAAATAACGTATTTCCAGAAATAGAATATATTATTATATCCACTAGATTCGGTGGACTTTAAAGATCCAAGTCCCGTTATTTAATTACGTGGTACGAACGCTATTAGAAACGTTATACATGGAAAGGCTATTTTCGCCCTCTTTATGTTATACTAGGTTGAACGTATTTATTTTCACCGCTGAAATCAAGACATACAAATACGAAAAGAGCTCAATAATAACCGTTAGTCGGTATTTAAGGTTATAAAAAGTCCTTTAGTTAAATGAATCCTCATTCGCGGCTACTTTGAATCCGTTCCCATTTATATTCGGTTTCGTACATACGTGTAACCTTTTTTATTCAGTTTAATAGTTGCGAACGGTTACGAAAAAGGTACGTTACGTAACTTTTTTAACTTTATCAGGAAATTAAAACTTTTAAAACCTGCGTTATTATTTATCGATGGTTAAATAACTTTACAAAACTTATTTATGACGTAGTACCAAGCAGGGTAACGTTCCGAAGATTGGAAAAATATATTACTAGATTAAATATAACGTTAAATAACTTAATATGGTAAAAGATATAGCATAAAATCTTCTCATGTTAAGTAAAGCTTTTAAGAAGTTTATCATTTTAAAAGACAAACGCTTTTAAGCGTACTTAAAAATTCGTTGTAGCTTATATTAATACGAACGAGCCGTTTTTTCCTTAATTATATTAATCGGCGTTAACCTATATTAATAATAATTTCTTAAACCGAATGAATGAGTATATTAGACCTGGTACTTTACGTTATCTTTAAAAGCTAGATTAGTATCGACATTATGTTAAATAGGTATAAATGGTATTTAGTTTTCATACGAAGCCTGCTAACTTCTAAGAAGAAAGGCTTTTTATAATCGCCGGCTACAACAGTTATATTAAAAAGAATTCATGTGGCTCACTTTAATTAATATAGTTTAGATCGTTTTCTTGCTGTTATATTTATCGTCCGCTTAGTATCCATTTAACGTAGGTAGTCTTTTTATCTTTAAACACAAGTTCCGTTATTAGTTTCTAAAGAGTTATTACTGCAGATTTTTAAGAGTAATGAATAAAACGGATGTTATGTAAGGGTTTCTTATAGTTTAAAAACTGGTATCGAGGTTATACAATATATTAAATAAGGCTTCAAAGTTTCAGAAATACAACCTATTAATCCGCGTACGTCTTTGGAGAAATTATATAGAAAGAAAAGTAACGGTGTAGGAAAAGTTCCTGTCCTGAGATATCTAGTATTTCGGAATAGCGCTATTGTTTAGAGCCAGTTGATTTAATGAGTCTTGATATATTTAAATATTTGACGACTTTAAACCTCTCGAAGAAAGTTTAGATAAAGATTAACCTAACTTTCGAGAAGCTTATCGTTCGGCTCCTTTTCCGTTATCTAAATAAAGTGTTTAATCTTTAAAATAGCCAATTAATTATTTTCGAACATCTAAATAAGTAACTAATTTTTAGCCTTTAAAAAGGGATATACGAGAAATTTTAGTAAGGTCAGACTTGATTTTAATTAATGTATTATACGGTTGAAGGACACTAAACAGGTGAAGGCCGTGCTGAAAGATAATAAGCAAGGACTCCATTTTTTTTACTTCATAAAACGAAGCCTAAAACGAAAGAAGACAGGAAAGATATTATGATATTAACCATCCTGATTATATAATAGTGTATTAACTTTAAATCAGAAGTAGATTCATTAAGTGCTTGTTTAATTATTAACTCTTCAAAAAATATATGACTCAGAGATAGCGTTAAAATAGGAAAGGGGCATTAACGAGGTGTAACATTAACCGGGCATTTAAGATAACCTTTATAACGGTATATTTAGCAACCTGGCTAATATAATCTAAGTAAATCATTTAGAGTAACATTGTATAGATTTATTCAAATCTTTTATATTTAATGCTTTTAATAGAATCAGAATTAAACTATGCTCATCTTTAAGCTAATATAGAGAATATTTCTAAATTTACACGAAATAACGTTGTCCAAATACCTTTTCGAGTGTGAGACCTTATTTAACAACTGCTTAAAGACTTAGTAATGTAAGTTGAATTAATCTTTAATAAATCGCTGTTTAAAGTTGTCAAATCTAAATTCGAAATACTTTCGATAATGTATAATAATGAACGAATATATGAAATAGAACACAAAGACTATTATGAAAAGAGCAGGAATAAAGGTAGAATATAAAACTGAAACCCTGTAATAGAACGATTAACTTTTAACTCTAGGAATGCCTTCGTTTAGTTTCTTTTAAAGCTGAACTGAAGGTAAATGCGATTTATAACTCTGATTTCGACAGTTTTTACTTAATAAAGAAAGAATTTAAACAAGATACTATATATAATCGATACTTATAAAGTTCTAATAGTTGGAATCGATAAGAGATAACATACACGTGATGTTTAAAGTGTTAAAGCTCCCTGAAATAATCAGTTAAGATGCATACTTAACATTAATATAGAACGTATAATTATTATATCCAGTATAATACCATTGTATTTCATAAATATAAAGCCGAATATAATCATAAGATAAAACCTAAATATAGATTATAGATATAAGAGAATACAATATAGTAATAGTAAGTAATGAAATAAATAATTAATATAAATAATATATATTTATATTAAAAGAATAATGTGATAATAATTAAGAAGCCGAAATGAGAATCTAATACATTAAATATTAAGAACGATTATAATTCGTTTAAAACGATAATATTAAGATTTAAGGAAATTAGAGCTATTTTTAAATTAGGGTCTTGTAATAACCGATTAATATAAAAGATAAAAAACAGATAGTAAATATAGTTTTTATAATAATTAGAGGTAGTCAAATAAAGGATTTTAAAATTAAAATAGAAAGTAAATAATAACAGCGTTACAAGAAATAAAGAATAAACCTATAAATTAAAATGTATAAAATTTAGGACAAACTGTTATCATTAAAAGAATTAATCCGATAGAGAAAGTCTGCGGCTATTTATTAACGCACTTACTAATATTAAAATATCAGAATCAGTATTGTATCTAAGCTAGCTTTATACCGCTATATTTATAAGAATTAAAAGCTTTTTAGGTTTTAACATATATAATTACTATATCTGATTTATCAAAAAAACCTTATCAAAAACCTTATTTTGTTTACTGTTAATGTTTACCTTTAGGGTTTATCCTCAAGGTTACTCTCAACGTTTACCTCTAAGGTTTATTTTAAGCATGATTTTTAGGGTTTATATTTAAGGTTTACCGCGCTAAGCTTAACATCTCCCAAGTTATAGTGACCTTGCCGAACTAACCAGTGGGCATAAGGTTTATCAGGGTCGAAGCTAGTTAGTAACCACGCCTTCGGCGTCAGAGTAAGACTTTATGGAACTGAGGTATAAAATCTATTCTAATCGTGAAAACCATTAATCAGTCATAGTGTTCGAAGATACTGAGTATAGTATCTATTATAGAAATTCTGTCGTGGAAAGATTTTCTATATATTTGGCTAAGCGTGGAAAATAAGACTTGAACCTACGTCAATCTTACAAAACTGTTGTTTCTTTAAAAGCTATAAATATCTTTCTTACAAGACCGTACTTTATGTTTATAACTCGAATAAATTCGAATTATTAGTGTAACGGCTTTACACCTTTATAATATTATTTAATTATCGATTTTTTAAATTTTCACGCCTTATAAATTTATTCTATATTCTATAAAATTTAACAGTCTGTTATCTCGGCCGCCTTTTAAAACGTATCAAGTAAGTAATAAATTCCCTATATTCTTAATATAGTAAAACCAGCCGGGAAACCTTTACGCATTTAGGTTAACGATTTGTGAATAATAGTTTACTTTCAACTTAACCTTAATTTCAGCTAATTTAAAGTAATATCTGTTTTAAAGGATTTACTGCTATATATTTAATGAACGGTAGTACTTAAGATCTTATATATAAAATTAAGTATACTATAATTAAGTTTCTTTTTCTTTTTCTTTTCTTTTACCTGAACAGCGGGATTTATTCCGGCTTTTTTATAGGTCATTCTATTTTGTTAGTATTAGAAAACGGATAATTAAAGTTAGGTGGTTAAAATGTGCTAAAAGCCACGCTGTCCGCTTATGCTTCTAGTCAGTTTGTGTGGGACGTTATATTTAAAATAGGTTTAGAAATTCCGAAAAGTTATATTATAAGAATATGAAAGGAAAATAATACATCATTTTCTTTCCGCTACAATCTTCGCAGAATTAACCTCACTAAAGAATATATTTCTCTAGCTTCTTAATAATAGAATTGTATTAAATACTATATTCAAAGGTTTTCAGAACTAGATAACGACTTAAATCTTAAATAATTGAATAAATAAATTAAAAGTAACTAAAATAACAGTAGTAATTAATCCAAGGGGCATAATTCGTTTAAACAAGTTATAATAAGAACATTAAAAGAGCACTAGAGTTTACTAAATTAAAGTATCTTTTAAACGGATTTCACATATAATTTATATGTCTATTCTTTAAGATTTCTGTTACGGTACTAACTTTATGGCTTAACTAAGAAGCTATTACGCTATATACTAGCATGTGTACTACCCCTTTTAAATAGTTTCCTTTGTTTTTCTATAGTAATAGAATACTTTACTCGGTTTTTAAAGACGATTAGTATGATCATAGTTAGTTATGCCTTTTAAATAAGTTTTATAATAAATTATTATTATTATAATTTAGATTATACCTCGTAAAGTCTGATGTCCGTCGCTAATACTTTATAACCTCGCTATGATTTTATTTGTATTTTAGCCCTAAAGGGCACTATAGATACGAATGTTTTTTCTTCCGAACAGGCGTAAAGTAACGACATGGCGCCCGCGCCGCGACTTATGAATTCCCAAAACAATTTTATAGATGTCTCTTTTTGGCTGCCGTTACGGCTTACATTATAGACGATTTTATAGCCCTTGGTTAATTCTTTAACCTTAACGAATATTCTTAAAACGGTTTCGAAATTATGTTCCTGATTTTCGAAGATAATTATAAAAGTTCAAATTAGGAATAAATTAAGTAACGAGAATGTTTTATAAGTGTAGAACAGTTTTTATAATAAATAAAGGAGCTTTTATACGAATATTATTAATTCTACGAATAGTTAGTTGTCGTAGAATAATTATTATAGCAGGTAAGCCAGATCGCTTTCGAAATCGCATAATTGTGCGAACGTTTAATAACTACGTAACGAGTGTCCCGAAGAAGCTTATTCTTTTTATATTACGTTAATAGCGCCTATCCAAGCCTTCATAGAATTATTAAGTGCTAGGTCCAATAGATTTAAATAATGCTGTCATTACGTTGAGGGCTCGTAACTGGGGCCGTAACTTTTTACAACTTAACCTTTCGCGGTTCCGCTATAAGCCCGCCCGGATTATGCCTTACTAGCAGGCCAACCTTTTTTAGTGTAATAAAAAGTTAACGTTTATACGGTTTAAAACCTCCGGGATAAACAGGAGACGTTAAAGATTTAATAATTCGTTAAAAAGAAAATATTTAATAACGTTTTTTGCTACGTCTAAAATTTATTGTTAATTGAAACGTTTACCCGATATTTAGACACCGTATTCTATACGTTATTTAATGTCTTCGAAATAACGTCTATTTGCGTTGACATAAAAGAATAACTGAGCTGATAATATCATTGTTAAACTTTAAAGCGCAGTTGTATAAATAACGGGACGTAAATAATATATTGCTCTTCTTGAATCAAGTTTATATTACTGTCGACGTACTACTATAAGCTTATAAAGATTTTTAGGCTCTTAAATAAGATTTTATGTTATTTGTTAATTGTATTAATAGTTTTATATATTTAATTAAATAAAGCAGATAATGATTAGCCTTATGTATTCTTTTATGCTGGTAAAATTACGAAGGCTTTTTAGGAAATATTTATTCCGTAAGTACGGCGTTTTAATCCGAACGACGATCTGGCGGGAATTTAGCGTTTTAAAAGCCCTTTAAATAATATAATAGGCCGAGCTTTATTAAAGTTTTAGGAAAATCTTTTCATAATATCGTTTTAATACTGTAAGCTTTTAATAACGATTCGAAACTCGAGTTCATACAGTTAAACGTTTTAATTATTAAGAGTAACGCCTGTTATAAACCTTTAAGTAATAAGAAAAAGTAACTGAGACCTAGATTAAACGTTTACATGTAATATTACAAAAAGGGTTTATTTTTTTTATTTGCTGTAACTGTTAACGGCATCATTTTAATGAGGAAAAAATTTAACCTTGAAAACAAATTAAAATTAAAGAGTTTTATTAAATTAAAAGAATTACAATAAACCTCACTTATATATACGTTTTATTGGTTTATATATAATTTCTTTTTAATGATAACCTTTCGACCGTGCTACGTTACCAGCGTGATTTACAGTTAATTACAGATATTCGTTTATACGACCTATTAATAATAACTTTATGCGCTAAAATAACTTTTATTTTATTTTATTCTTTAACTTCGTTAATTCCGACTAGCGGCCGGTATCCTAGCTAGCTTCGTTACTTTCGTGTGTGCGTTGTAGTTTCGAATAGGTTTTCTTACGGAGGAAACTATTTTGTCTTAGTAACCTTGAAACAGTTCTAATATTATTTCCGGATTATTTTAGTTTCGTAAATATAATCCGTCGATCGATTAAATTACAGGTACTATATATGTTAATAGCGAAAGAATATCAGAACCTTTATTATTATCAATGTTAATAAACGTATTCTTTATCTTTAGTACTTTACCTTATCCTTTTAAAATATTATAATATTAATTACGCGGCATTTTCTTTATGTTATTAACTCCGTAATATTTTGTTGTATAAATGAGGTTTTAATAGACTTTATGTTTTTAACGAAGTTTATCGTTTTTACGGCTGTCCTACATACGGTTTTTGTTTTCGTCATAGTCGTGTTTTAATAATAAAGTAATATTATTAACGTTTAATACGGCTTTCTGTAGCATCTTTATTTAGAACGATAGTTTTCATCCGTATACTATATTTTCTAAATTACCGGCTTTTTATAGCAAAATCGTTAAGGGTCTTTAGTTGCGCCGCGAAATCGAAGAGGATATATTAAAATACTTAGACGGTAAGTTATTTACGATGATAACTGAGATTCTAAAAAAGTTTTTTATCGAATATTAAGATCTGCCGAAGGCGTTCGTTTTAAATAACATTAATACTTTGTCATCTTATCAACCTTTCGATTATAAGATCGAACTGCTTTCGGGTTAAACGCTAATATGTAATCGAGCGCTGGTAATATTTTTATGTCAATTATTAGCGGTACGGAAATATATCGACGACTATTTAAAAGGGGGTTTTATTTATTTAGTAACCTTTTTATAACAACTCTTTTTTTTCTTATTTAGAGGTTTAAAGGCGACATAGGAATGTAGGTAAATTATCGAGACTTTAATAATATTACGGTAAAAGAATGGTTATTTAATTTCTTTAAACTATAAAATTTCAACCGCCTTTTACTCACCGCGTATATATACTAAGTTCGATATCGTTACGGCATTTAACCGGTGAGGTATTAGTTTAAGAAACGAATAAAAATACTTTTTATAACCGTAGTCGAGTTATTTAAATATTTCGCAAGAAACCTTAGTATAATAAATCGTTTTAGTTTATTTTAGCATGATATTAATTATACATTACTTAACTTACTACATAAATATATTATAGCCTACCTCTGCAGCGTTTTAATTTATAGTAAATATTAAAAACAATATATGATTATATCTGGGAAGTATTAGTTAACGGTATTAATATAAAGCTAATAATAAATATATATAAATATAAGTTTAACATTATTAAGATACATTATTTACGTTTAATAATATTTATTAAAAGTACTGAAATGAACTTTATTAAGGTTAAGGTTATTTCATAACAAAAGTAACCCGTATTGTTAAAAGAATTATAACGTTTTTTCGGTTTTGCGAATTTTTATTACCGGTTTATGCAAGGTTGATATAGGTTGAAGCATTATTTTCCAGGCTCAGCTAAATTCACAGAAACTCATTCCGGGATATAACTTCCACGATAGATATTGTGCCGAGTATTTTCGCATATGATAATTAACTAATAGTCTTTACAGTTAGGAAAATTTATATACCTTAATCTTTTCACGCCTCACTTTGACGCCCACTAATACGTAATTGCTAACAAGTTTCGACCTTAATAAACCTTATGGCTGTTAGCTTTACTGTTCGCTAAGCTTGATATGATTTAAAAAATGTTAAACTTTACGTAATAAACCTCAAAAATAAAGGCTAAAATTAAGTCTTAATAATAAACCTTTAAGATAAACCTTCAAGGTAAAGCTTAATTACGTATAAAAAGGTTTTATAACTTTTATTAATTTTATAATTCGATTATTTTTAAGTTAGCTTTTAGAATTACGTATTAATTAGAATATTATGCCCCGTAATTCTGAATATACAATATCGATATTTTAAAATAAAAGGCATTTAATAAACGTTATTTTACTCCGGGTATATAATCTTTATAAAACCACTAAACGAATTAAGGTTATTAATATTATTATTAATTTAAAAATATTTTCTTAACTATATTATCTTCAGTTTTTAATTTCCGGCTGCGATTTATTTTACGAAAGTATTAACAAGGCGTCTTTAAAAGAAATTATACGCGAAAATATAAAAATTAAAAAAGACTTATTAACGAAACTAAAAAAAAGATAATAACGAGCTTTAAAATTTCGAAGTTTAGATTTTAAAATGATATAAGCTGGAAAATTACGATCGATAATTTGCTCGGCTATTCCAGATTGCGAAAAACCTTCAGAATTGGGACAAGACTCGATATAGACAAAAGCGGGATAAGGCAGTTTAAAGTCGCCTTAAATTAAGACACCTGCGAGAGAGATAGGTTTAGTAAAGCCTAGGAATTAAAGGAGCACTTTATTATTTTATTCAATTTTGGCTCTATGGTCACGTTTCCTCTAGAGAGAATTACCGGTTTCTGAAAAGCTTTTTATTAATCGTTAGGCTTTTATTACCTTAATAAGCAAGGTTGAATGGACTGGCTGGTTGTCAAGTAAACTAAGCCCCAATCTTATCCGTCCGCTCCGGCTCCACACCCGCGTTCTCTGGATTCATAACAACAACACTTCTCTTTTAATCACCTATTTCTCAGCCAGATCATATCGGAATTGAGAGAATTTGGCCGCATAATAAGCGGCAATCGCCAGAAAGGTCAGGAATTTACCCCGGAGTAAAAGGCCTTCATGTTAAGGGCCGTTACGGCGGGTACGAACAAAACGGAGGTAGCCGACGCCATAAGGACTAAGCGGCAACGCGTCCACGAATATAAACGCGCGAAAAAACACCACACAATTAAAAGCAGATCTCGCCGGACTAAAGATAAGTTAATTCGAGGTCGAAAAGCTTCATATCTATATCAGCTTGCTTACCGGAAGCCTCGTTTAACGTATCGTAAGCTCGTAAATACGGCGAGAATTTCAACGAACTAAACTACTACGGCACGGTTCCTTTATTCGTACCACCTTCGCAAATAACGTACTACTAAAAGGATTACGCTTACTAAAAACGACGTTCGTTAAAAATACGCGTTTTATAAAAAACACGGCCAAGGAAAAAATTTAACCCAGCTTATAAAGGCCCTCTTTTTTAACGAATATACCGTTTAAAACGACCCCGATAAACCAGGCGTCTAGGTCATAAAATTATCGAACGAGCGCTACCGGAAGGACCTTATTAACAAAAAGCCTTACGTTAAGGCCCGAATATCCATCATAATATGGGCTATGATATAGTTCCGTAATAACAAAAATGGTTTAAGCCCTCTTTAATTTATTAAAGGTAATCCGGACGTTCCTCGCGGCAAAATAACGTTACGAAACTATTATAACGTTTTAAAGCAAAATCTTTTACCTCTTTACGAAGCTAGCAATCCCTTTATGCAAAATAACGCCTCAATTTACGTAAAAAAAATAACTCCAAAATAGCTAAAACGCCATAAGATATAGACAATCGATTAACCTACTTATTCGCCCGATTTAGACTTAATAAAATACGTTTAGCAAACTTTAAAAAAAATATATATATAAAATAAAGCCTTAATTTAAATTCCTTAAAAAAAATTCAATCGGATCTCGAATACGCGAAAAAGGTAATTTAAAACGCGTAAGCGGAAATAGATCTAAGCTTCGTCCGGAAGCTTATTAAGTTAATCTCTAAAAGACTAACCGCCGTACGTCGCGCCCGTAAATAGTATTCAAAATATTAATCCTTAGCGTCTGAAAAACCTGTAGATAACTTCCTTTTTTTAATTGACCTAATATTCGTTACAAAACGTCTAAGTGAAGGTGGTGGTGTTGGTGTATGGGTAGGGCGGCTATTGCTCGGCGAACGGATAAGACTGGGGCTGATTGTAACATAAAGAAAATATTTCGGAGACTTAAAAATACCATTTTTTAATAAACCCCGTAATATTCTATTATAATTCCCGACGCTGTATAATTCTAAAGATCGATACGTTTAATTACGCGCTAAAAAGAATCCTTTCCTAATATACTAAGTAAGATATATTATAATCGTTCGTTTTTAGTGTGGTTAAGCATAACTCTATAAAATATAATTTCGAGATCTACGATAAAAAATGATTAATAATTAATAAAGCGTTCGAAAAATAGTGTTTGGATTTCAAAGACATTAAAAACTGTTTAAAGGCTAGTATTGATAATAAGAACTTTTAATATTTTATTAGCCTAAAGTTTCTAAACTAGCGCTGAATCTATTAGTTCGAATTTCTAAGCGACTTCTAGTTTTAAATAGTTTATAAATTAAGAACTGAATCTACGGTCCTTGATGTCCTATTTTGCTAGCCCGGAATATAGCCTGCGAATTACAGTAAGATAAACCAGGATGAGGTGGCGTACTGATATACAACGATATTTTTACCTTACCGATAGGAGACCTTTTTAAATGCGTATATCATAAACGTTAGCTGGCCGATAAACGTATTTATTTATGCTGTTTATACGTCGTTTACGTTTGCTAATAATATTTCTGTTACGTTAATGGACCCGGTTATACGCGTTTTAAGTAACTTATTTGTAAGGTCTTTAAAGCCGCGAAAATTAATTATAAAACCGTATAAAGGCGTATTTATAGTAGGAATAGGTTGTTCATTCCCAACGACTATACTTTTATTAATTAAATAATTTACCGTATCTATAACGTAGTACCCGGAGGTTACTTTAAAGATTTTAAAAATTAAAACTTAATGCGACGAAGTTATTATGAACTACATTTATTCCGAAATATAATTACGTTCGTATAAGGTTATTATATTTGCCGCCATGTTAACGTATTTCAAACGTTGTTTATGAGTTTTCTTAATTTCTTGACAGTACCCTTCCGGCTGTAAACTGATATCTAGGCAAATTATATTAATCGTTTCTTTTCCTTCCAAAAGATTTGGATATACTTTTAAATTCATTTTTTTAACAGTTAACCCCCATGTAAAAATGGGTTATTTTACTTTTATAACAGATATCTTAATAAAGATTTTAGTTGACGTTTTTACTTTTAATGGATATCGCTTTTATAGTATACTTGTTTTAATAATATTAGATCGCAGTAGGTAATTTATTTTCACTTTTTAAAAGAAGTTAAGTCAACGTTTAGGCGTTAAGTTCCCTATATCTATTACGTATTATCCGTAAACCGACGGCCAGATAAACCTAGTTAACGTGATAATAAAATACTATTTCCGGAAGTATTACTTTTTTATTAAGATAATTAGGTAGACTAATTCTCTTTGGCCGAAATTTCTAGTAATAATTATATATCAGAAAATGTTAAGATTTCGGCGGTTTTCGTTAATTCCGGCTTTTATCCGTTTATAAAAACGGAGCGGTTAGGTTTATTGGATGCCCCTTAAAACGTTAACCTAATAAAAGGAATTCGATAAAGCGATATATTATGCGAATAGGTTAAAATGGATCTTTAAGTAAGTTAAAACCTTAATGGCGGAGATATAGAACTGTTATATAGAATGAGTCAACCGATACCGCTTTAACACCGATACGTTTAGCGAAAAGAAACGCGTATGGGTTAATACTTGTTATATAAAGTTAAGGAGATTTAACGATAAGCTTATCGATAAGTAAATAAGTCGTTCCATTATTATTAAAGTATATTCTTATATCATTGCTTTATAATTATCGATGTGGTAAAAGCTGTTTCAAATTTTTTATATTATTTTAATTTAACCTTATAATACGGGACTGTTAAAATAAAGGGATATTAACGCGGAATAGGATGCGCGTACAAAATGCGCTATCGTTACAATTAGTAAAAGCTCGGTCAAGGTTAAGTGGCATTTTGATAAAATCTTTTGTTTTAAAAATATTAAACGATGTTTTTAATATATAGTTGAATGGCCGTATTTCTACCAGCTTATTTAAAATCCGGCCGAAAATATTAAAGCGTGCGGTTGGGATGGAGCGGAATTTTGTAGGTAGAACCTTAATAAGCTAGGTCCGGCTGGTTGACTCACACGTTTATAAAAAATTATAACTATAACCACGGTCGAAATATAAAATATTAGTAGATAAATAGGGAGGTGCAGGCGAGATAGAAGTAAGAAAATGTAATTATGCCGACGCCACGGTAATATTACGATAGTAGCTACATTATATTAAACAAAAAAACATATAACGTGCTACATAATCAAGGTGACCACATAAACGAGCTCGCCGAATTTTAATATTCTACGATAATAAATTCAAATTAACCAACTATAACATATTAAATCAATTAAAATTAATCGGACTTTTCTTCACTAAACGTCTTTACAACTTCCTAACAAATACGCGCATTATATCCGGGCTTGCTACAGACGCCGCATCGTCGTTCCTTCGTTTCAACCCTTTTGCGACGATTACCCTTAACCGCTGTTAGTTGCGATTTTTTACTACCACTTTCCTTTTCGACCACGAAAGCATGTTCATCGTATATAATAAATATTCTTCCTTTTTAAAAACGTTTATTTTTAGTTTTTCTACGTGTACTTGAGATACATTTTATTTCGCGCAATTAACTATTTCTTTCTTGCTGAGGGCGTTGCTGTATAATAATATTAAGTTGCTTTTTATTAATAAATTAACCGAGTTAATTATTCTTGTCAGCTCGGTATCTTGGTAACTTTTAATACTTTTTCGCAAGTAATATCCCCGTTTAATTATTTCGCGTATATTTTTAGTGGTTGTCGCAAAGTGTAAAACGATACGACCGAAAGTAAGCAAGAAAAATATCGGTATACGTATAATTAAAAAGAATTTTTAACTAGGATAAAAGGTGATTATGATTAAATGGAATAGGTTCAGCTTTATAAAACCCTAATCTAATATTATCGGGGATTATAATAACTGCAAATAGGTCGCAAAAACCGAAAAACAAATGTTTCTTTATAATATGGGTATAATAATATCGTCTTAATTTTTCGACATAAAGCGAGTAAACGCGTTTTAATACTAGAAGATAAATTCCGTTAAAAAGCTAAAGCCGATAGGAGAATTAAGCACGTATATAAAACGTAATGATGCCGTTATTCGCGTAATATTTTTCGGACGTTATTAAATAATAGTTTTCGTAACCGTTAAAAATAAGGAAACGTTTCGATTTTTTCGTCTGGGTTCGAAGATGTTTGTCGAAATATTAAATACATTTTAAATGTAATTTATTTATTATCTAACTATTATTACTTAAATTAAATTTTGAATCGTTTAATAATAAACTATCGCGAAACTAAGTTTTAAAATAGTTCTTTTCCGCTATATTAATAAATCAATGCAATGTTTAACCTTAAAAGTTAATAACTTAAATAGTTATAACTTATTCATTATTTTTTATTGCGCCTATTTAGGTTTTTTTCGTCTTTTAATATTTATAATTATTATTTGTATTATTATGAAACTTCTTATTAAAAACCTTATTTTCCCGAAGTTGTAAATATCCTTTTTTACCATATCGTATTTTGCGGTTATGTTTCGAATAAGCTTGAATTATTTGTGAAATATAATTAAATCTTCGTATCGTATTTCCTTATAATCGATTTTTGGATTTAAACTTATTTTAAATTATGTTTACCGTTTAATAAAGTTCGACGCCCAGCTAACTTTAACGTATATCGCGACGCGCTGGGCAAGCAATAAATTGGGCATTATTTTAACGTACCAAAGTCGGATAGAAAACGCTCGCATATCTAGGTTAAGGATTCGGTCGACAATAGAATTCTTTTCGATCGGCGTTAACTTTCGCGAATTAAGGGAAATATCAGCTCGGACGGATATACCGTTATATCGTATCTTTAACGTAAATGCGGGAACTTTATATATAAAACTTAATTTAACATAATTAATGTTTTGGGCTTTCTTTTTTGTTTAAATAGCTAGGTTTATTTTGGCTTCTTTTATAAGTCGTTCTATATTGCTGGTATTAAGAAATAAATAATTAAAGTTAAATAGTTAAAAACTGGCAAAATCCGGCCAGCTCGCTTATGTGGCCAGCTCGCTTGTGTGGTACGTTAAATATAAAATTTCTTCATATTAGAATACCATAGATACCAAAATTATAAACCAAGCAGTAAAATAATAATACGTTCATATATCGATTATATAATACTAATAAGGCTTAATTTCGGAAGGGAAACTAACGCGGTAATAACTTAGCAGTAATTAAAAGTTACCGAAATGTAAGGAAAACGTTACCATGTCAACGGCCGCCTAGGTAGGACCTGGACCGAAGTTAACTCTAGCAGTTATCTTGCTTCGGAATATACGTTTACTTAACGCCTATAATTTGTAGCTATCTTTATTAAGAATAAAGTAATATTTCATTATCGTTTCATGGGTAACTTTAGCGGTATTTTAATAATGGTACGCTAATAACGTACCTATAAAATATATAGAAAACGGTGTATTTACGGTATTTTAAAGGAAACGAAAATTCTATATTTATATGAAAGTATAATAACCGATTATTTAAGCGGGATAATAGAAATAATCTCTTTAATAGTAACGTTAACGACATAATAATAAATACGAAATGTGATTAATTTCTTTTTAGCGCTCGTTATTTTAATGCCGGAAGGATAAATCTTTTCGGTTATTTTGACAGCGGTATATAAGCGTAATATTGTATCATAAACTTTAATTCGAAGGTCGATATCGTATTTATAAAACTTGTCGCCGTCGGCGTCGAAATCAGGGTTACCGTTAATATTTAAGGTGATATTGAAATAAAAGATGACTTATTTAAAAAATAGTTTAAAATCTAAGGAGTTATTTTATAAAACTTGTAATAGTTAAATTATACTATATTAGTAGAACGAATACGTTACGATAATATAATGATAGTATAGTAGCGGGTGTAATTTATAAGTACGTAAGATTTTTTACGGTTAGCGCAAGGTATATATTTGCTCGCTACGGCGGTAGCGAAATGGTAGCTGAATACCAGCAGTTCGCTAACTATTAGGTTATGATCAAAGATTACGTTCCGAAAGTAAATTATATAAGGACGTTTGATACGTACGGGTACCATGTAAGTAGTATGCGGTTAAAGAAGTATCGTAACGAAAAGAAGAAAAATAATAAATCGATATTTTAAAAACGGTAGGAAAATAACGAAAAGAAAACGAAGAAATGGTGTTGCGATATAGATGTTGTAATAATCTGTCGTTCCTAGAAAAAGAAGTAAACTGAATTGGAACCTTGGGAAGGTTTAATATTAATTTTTCGAAAAGCGATAAGGGTATTAGCAGAATTTTCATGCGAGTTAATAGTAGCGGAATAACGATATTACTATTTCCGTTCGCGAGTGGGCGTTAGATACCGTATTACGCCATGGTACTAGGGTAACGGCCTTACATCGTTTGCGTTACAGGCGTATTTCGTTAACTTTCCTATATTATTAACCAACCTAATATATTATAAGGCATTTTTACTTCGCGTTAAGAATGGATTATTTGTAATACAAAGTTTGTTTTTTCTTCCTTTTTCTTTTCTTTTTTCTTTTTTTTTTTTTTATACACAGTTAAGATTGAAACGGGGAAGTTACTATTACCGTACAAACATTACGGCTTAGCGATGTAATTATAGCGTTACATAGTGGAAGGCGTACTATACCTTTTAGACAGTTTCTTTTTTCTTTTTTCTATAATAATATAATACTTTACTCAGTTTTTAAAGACGATCAGCGCTGTGATAGTTTCCTTGGTTGTGAATTAATTAGCCGGAAAGGTAATTATTCATATCACCGCCGTCATCTACGAATATACTATTTAACGTTTTAGATAAATTGCCGCTATTATTATAGCAATTTATACCATTTGTGAGAAATTTAAGAAAGGTTTAAAAGAAGATGAAAAATAATAAACGAAAATATAGAAAGGGAAAGTAGATTTAAAAGCTCAAAAGGTAAAGATTTACATTTAAACTATGGAAATAGGATTGTCCAGTAAACATCAAATATATATTAAAAATGAGAAGTATTAATACTTAGGCTTTTCGGAATTTAAAAAAGAAGTTTGAAACATATTATTTAAAAGCACACCTTTTAAATATTTAATTAATCATATTGTTCTAGTAATTGCGATCGACGACCGATAATAGGTTAACGAAATTCGAAATCTTAGGGCGGATAAAATGAGAAACTTATAATGCTGCTTTATTATTAATATAACGTGCCACATAAGCGAACGACTTATATAAGCGAACGACTCGTTTGTAGGCATTCCGCGACAATAAAATCAATTAAAATAACCATAACGCGATAAATTAATTCATATTAATCGAATTCTTTATCGCTAGATATATTTATAACTTCTTTATAAGTACGCGCATTATGTCCGGGCTTACCGGAGACCCCATACTTCCGTTTTTTCGTTTTAACCTTTTTACGACGATTACCTTTAGCTGCTGTTAGTTGCATTTTTTTACTACCTCCTTCCTTTTCGGTCAAAAGAGCTTGTCCTTTTTGTATAGTAAGTGTTACTTTTTTGTAAAGACGTTTATTTTTAGTTCTCCGATGTTTACTTAAAATGTGGTTCGTTTTGCGTAATTAGGCGGTTTTTTCTCAAAGAAAAGCAATTTCGTATAAAAGTAACAAATTACTTTTTGTTAAAAGATTAACCGATTCGATTATTCTTATTGGCAAGCTACCTTAATAATTTTTAATTTTTCTTTATAAATAACGTCCTTATTTCGTTTCTTTACGAATATTTTTATGGCTTTTTGCGAAAGGGGAAAGAATAAAACCGGCGGTAGTAAGCGGCAAGACCGTCGGTATAGGTATAACCGGAGGAACGTTTAATTTTAAAAGAACGTTATTAAGATCGAATAAAATAAGTCCAGCTTTTGCAAATCCAGATTTGACATTATCGGACGTTATGGTAGCTTTAAATGCGTTGTAGAAACCGGTAAGGAAATCTTTTTTCGTAATATTGGTATGGTAACGTGGCATTAAACCTTCGATATAAAGCGAATAAGCGCGCTTTAGAATAGAAAAGTAAGAGATATTAAAAGGTTAAAGCCGATAAGAAGAATGCGCGGGCATATAAAAAGTAATAATATTATTATTCGCGCAATACTTTTCGAATTCGATCGAATAATAGCTTTCGTAACCGTTGAAGATAAGGAAACATTTCGATATTTTCGTACGTATTCGTATATATTTATTAAAATGTTAAATTTATTTTAAACCTAGTCCGTTTGTTATTTAATTATTAAAATTACTACCTACGTTTTAATCGGTTGGTAATTAATTATCGTAATATTAGGAATTATGGTAGGTTTTCCCCGTCAATATAATAAATAACGGTAAAGCCTAATTTTGTAAATTAATAGCCTATATAATTATAACCTATTTCTGAATATTTTATTACGCTTGTTTAGGTTTTTTTACGTTTTTTAATATTTGTAATTACCATACCCGATACCATAAAAAGTCCCATTGAAAAGCCTATTTCGTCGAACTTGTAAATATCCTTTTTAGCAATCCCGTATTTTGCGATTATAACCCGAACGAATTTAAACTCCCTACGAAATACCTTTGAATTTTGACATAATATTTTTTGATAATCGATTTTTCGATTTAGACGCGTTTAAAGTTTGTTTTTTTGCCGTCGTACAAAATTCGACGCCTAGTTAACCTTAACGGGTCCTGCGGCGCGCTGGGCCAGTAGTAAATTCGCCATATCCTTAACATGCTGAAGGCGGATAGGAAACGTTCGCGTATTTAGGTTAACGACTTTTTCGATAATGGATTACTTTTCGGTTAGCGTTAATTTTCGCGAATTGGGAATACTGTACGTTAGGGCCCGTTTATCGTTATATCGACCTCTTAAAGTCGCTTTTACAACATCGTAAATAAAACTAAGCTTTTTAAAACTAAGCTGTTGGTTTCGCTTTCTAGCTTAAACAGCTAGGTTTATTTGAACTTCTTTAATAAGACGTTTTATAACGTTGGTATTAAATAATAAATTAGTAAAGTTGGGTAGTTGGAATATTAATAAAAACGAGTCGCTCGCTTATATAAGTCGTTCGCTTGTATGGTACGTTATATTAAAATATATATATGTATATGGTTACCTACGCGTATTTAAATCTAGAGAAGTCGTCCTAATAAGATGATAAAACGGATGGTAAATTGAATTTTAAAATTAAAATTAAAAGTAAGAAAAAAGAGTAACTCACAGTTTAGATATTAATTTGTAAAGAGTTATTTCGAAATAATAAAAGTAATAATAAATCGATTAATATAATGAGTTTTCACAAGGATATTAATTCCCTTAGGATAATATAACAAAGATTTCAAAGAGAGAAGGATTATTTTGAAATAGAATATAAAATAAAAGCTCTTAGTTTTAAGAGCTATAGTTATTTTATAATCAGAGAAAATTAACAGAGAAAAGAGGTTTAAAAATAATTTATATTTTCAATTTAGAACAATAATAGTAATAACTATATGAGTATTAAAAACTGAACACCGAGAATAAAAAGCCTGAACATTGAAAAAGAAAGATTAATATAAATATAATTCCGACGCTACGAAAGGTTTAGATGAGGTATTGTAAGACAGTTTATTACTTTTAATTAACAAAAGAGTTTTAATATATCTAAAAACGAGTTATATAAATATAGGAATAAGCAATCGATTTTCACAACTACATTTGAAAACGTTTTCACAGTTAGGAATATTATAGAGAATTAAGAAAGTATATCTTAGAAGATAATTTCTACGTTATTACAGCAGCGGCAAGCTTGCCCGGAGAGAAACGTAATGGTAACAAAATTCTTAAATGTTATTCCGAATAATACGTTTATAAAATATAATAGAACAATTTACTAAACGGTTTAAAAAGCATTTTTAAGAGAATTAAGAACTTAGTTTATCGATTAACCTTTACGAAAATATTAAATAAAGAACCATAAACTTTAAAAAAGATTAAAGAAATAAAAAGTAGTAAAAAGAGTAAAGATTAAATATTAAGTACGATAAGGAAAATCGAAAAAGCGTCGAGTTGAAGTATATCAATAAAGGAACTTTCTAAACGTAAATCCCTGAATTCTAAAGTTAATTACGGCAATAAAAGAATATTTAAAATAATTATAAGTTCGTAATTAATAGAGATAAGAACGTATCAAGGGGTTAAATAACTATTAAAAGTTGAGAGCAATTCATAACTGGGTCATTAGATAATAAAATAGTACAACTTAAATTAAAGCTAAAAACGGGCGTAAGATCTTATATATCTTTAAATGGTAAAAATAATAATATATTATGCTATATAATTAGTTCAATATAAAAAAGAAATTAAATTTATATTACCGAAATTGTAGGAGGTTCGGTAGTTACTTACGATAAGAAAAACACAACGCGGGAAATCTTTTATTTTGAAACTTTCGTTAATGGTCAAAATTAAATTAAAAGCTTAAATATCATGGTGTTGAAGAATTACGATAAAACCTTCCGACTGTTATTACTATCCTAGTCGAATCTTTTAGTCAATTAAGTAACTGTTTAAATAAAGTTCCCTGTATACTTTTCGGTAAAGAAATGATATGAAAGGATTTAAATATTTAATTAGAAAACGAATTAAGGATAAAGGTGCGACAAACATGTTACTAGTGATAAATGCAAAGTATACCATGAAATAAAAGCATCATAGAAAAGTATAATATATTATTATTATTATTATTATTAGAGCTAAACTAGGATGAGTAAATAATGATTTCTAAAACTGCTTTTTAAAGTTCAAATTAATAGTTATTATACTTTAATAACCCTATAAATATAAATAGTGATTTTAAGAAAGAGCACGTCAAACGCAACTATTAAAATATGACGAATATAACGATAAAATACTCATTTCAGATCTTTAACGGGACAGAATTATGAGCACTACTTAAATACATTAAAGATAAGGTTAAAAAGATATTATAAACGACGTTTAAATTTATTAACCGGATAGCTTATATTCTTTATTCGAGAAAGGCGAGATATTGAATTGGGACAGGGCTTATTGAAGCTGATGTATGTAGGACATCTTGATCGGTTGCTTGGGAAAAGGAATTGTCGGGCGTGCCTTAGCTCTCTAGAAGACTACATATAAAAGTTGCCAGGTCAGAACTTTGTAGACCGTCGCCGACCTACTGAATGTCGCTCTATTTGAGCCCACCGGCGGAATGAATGGAAGCAGCTAGAAACAGAGCTGCAGCAAGGCTGCATCAAAGCTACAGCTGCACCCATACTGCACCTTATACTACTTTAATATCACGTCTAATTATTAATTGTAAAGAATCGAAAGATATTGGAATTAAAGATACCATGTAATAGCCTTTAAATAATAAAATGAAACATTACTTCTATAAAATATAATAATTTAAATTCTTAAAGCTTTTTAAAGAGTTCTAATTAAATCCGTATCAAATTAGCAGGTAAAGAAACATTTTCATATCGATAATAAACCTTCTAAGTATTTCGTCCTATATTTCGGGTTTACGAACTTATTAATCGCTTTCTAGCCAATATTTAAATACGTAGTAAAAGAGTATTTAAATATTTCCATTATTTATCACCTCGACGACATTTATATTTATTCAAGACAGGAAGAAAAATATCCATGGGACCTTCATAAGGTTACCAAGTAATATAAAACGCAGACGCATTAATTAAAACGGGAAAAAGACAATTTCGGTACTTGAAACTAAAGTGTTTAAAATATATTTTAACATTAGGATATACTAGAATAGACTTTAAAAAGTCGGTGGAGGATAGCGCAACAAAGGCTATTCATAAATAAGAATATATATACTTTTCTTAAATTCTTTAAATATTATGAAGTGTTTACTAAGTACTTGAATAAAATAGTTATATTATTATTAAATATAACAAAAATAAAAGAGGCTTTTTAGAAAAATTAAAATATGATTAGTAGAAGCTTATATTAATTCTATATAACATACGCCCTTGAATTTAAGTCACATCCGACCTTTCTAATTATATCTTAAGCATAATATTTAAACGTTATGTTGAGTAAAATAATTTATATTTCGGAACCTTTTCGTTTATAGATTAACAATAGCAAACATACATTATATTATCTCCCGTAGTAGACTTGTGGATCTTATTAAAGTGTTAAAGCAAATCCTTGATATATGATTGACTAACTAGGAGCTGTCTCAAGATAGAGAATCGCCTTCTTTATCTAGTGTAATGTCAGGACGTCTGGAGAAGGAGCCTTCCAGCCAAGAAGTAAAATGCATATCATCAAGTCTTTCGAGAATTTAAATTTTTTGTTAAAAAACCCTTTATCAAGTCAAGCTATATACGGTTTACAAATGCCTTATTCGTTCTACTATTAGTAATCAATACAGAGGACGAATAGTACGTTAAATAAAAGAATTTTCAAAAGCACAATTTCGTTATTATTTATTAAAAGGTATTAAAGAATAACAAGAAAATAGGTTAATTCGAAAGTTATACTGAGATGAAAAAAGCATCTATATTTAATTACTAGATTTTTAATATTACGTTACGTCGATAGCTGAAATTATCATACACAATAATAATAGAAGTAGTACTTTCTCATTAATAGTAAGGAGTTTCGAAATATAGTAGTAACATATTTAGGAATTAAAAGAGAAAATATTATAAGTTATAAGGATATATTGAAAAAATAATAAAGTAAAAGAGATATAGATATTTATTCTACCTGTATTTAAGGCTCTAAAACGCCGTAAAACGGTTTTAGGTTACATACTATATTTATAAATGTGATTAATAATAAAACGGTTTTAATAACACTAACATATAAATAATAAGATAAAGATTCAGCGAGATAAATCATACGGAAAATGATAGACATTATTAGTTGTAAAACGATTGCAAAATTTAATAACTCTTAATTCTATTGTCAAGCTTTTATTATTTAAAAAGCTTGGTATAAATATATGAGATAATAATATTTTTGTAATGGTGAATCGATTTAAAAATAGAAAAAAGTATAAGGATATCCGCAGCTGCGGTCGGCGCTATTGGTGCACTGCTCTTATAAGGTGGATTTAGGTGTTCAAACTCTAATTAGCGTTTAGAATGGGTAATCTTTTAGTCTTCTTGTTAGCGTCACACTTTCGCTTATCTTATAAAAAGGTTTAATCTTTTTAATAAAATAGAAATACGGATAGAAAATGATAGCATATTTCGTTGAAATTATATATCAAAACTATACAGATTATTAACCGCAATTATATCTAATAAGAAATATTTACTCCGAGATTTTAGTAAGAACTTGAAATATAGTTTGGTTTAAAGCATGACTTTTTAAGGAATTTAAACCTTAAAGACACAGATAAATAGAAAGATGTATTTAAATATTATAATTTACTTGATATAAAGGTTAATAACGAATAGAACACTTAATTGTGAAAGTTACCTATTTTATACTTAATTTATAATACCAGATACTTTACGAATGTGAAGATGAATTTAATAAATGTTAAACCTAATTTGATAGGTCAAATTAATAGAAATATAAGGAATAAATTAATTAAAGTAAAAATAATAACCGCCTTTAAAAAGGGACATAACTGGATTAAAAGCTATTCTGATTAAAGAAAAGGTTCAAGAAAAATATTCTATAAAAATAAAAGCATGGTATATATGATTCTTAGAAATATCTCAGTGAAAGACTTAAATTAGAAATTGAATCTTAGATATAGCTGTTTACACAAAACTACTTAAAAGTTGTTAGCAATAATTATTAATGAAAACTATAAATTAACGTTAAAGTGCGTCCGGCTTTATACGTTGTTATATTGGAATTAGAAGTAAGTATTCCCAGAGATGTTGTAAGGTAAAAAAGGAAGAGAATATATTGACATATACAAAAAGAAACCCTAAAAACAGGGATAAAGATAGACGTACATAATATTTAATTCAACATAAATATAAACCAAATTCACAAATTTTAAAACGCTTTTGAAAGATCTGAAAGCTTGACTAATAATCTTGAAATTATGTAAAATAACATTTTAAGTCGCCGGAATAAATCTATCTAAATTATATAATTTAATTAATTAATAGAAATTACAAATCGAAAACCTTAGCCTTAACAACGAAACTTGAGCTTTTTCCTTTTTACGCTTTAATTCTTTTAATTTCTTGACATTGTTGATATCCGGCGTTATAGCTTTTATTATTTTATTATACTACATTTTCTTTTACGACTGAAACCGGCACGTACGAAACGTAGCTGAGTGTTAAACCTTGATGATGACTTTAATATATTTTTCAAGTTTTATATTAAATTTAATATATTTTTCAAGTTTTATATTAAATAACCGTTTTTTAAAATTAGACGGAACGTATTTTGCATAGCTTATAATTATTTATATCGCAATAAAAGTAACAGGAACTACGATAAGGATCTCCTCAGGAATTTTATAAGACAAATATATACGTTGATAAAAAACGAGTAAAGTACAATTTAAACAGGATTAAATAGAATACTAATAATAACCTGATATGTAAAGTGATTCTAACTTGCGAAATAACCTTAATAGGTTTTTAAACTTTATTAATTATTATGATAAGGAGTTGTAGATAAGAAAAACTTAGCATTTTCGGATTTAAAATTTTAACAGGGAAAAATCGTATTATAACTTAACGTGTTTAAAATTTTATAACAAGTCGGAAATAAGGATTCTTTAATTAAGTTACGTACGACTATGTACAATAGCCTAATAGAGGTTTTAAGATTATTAGTAAAGTTAAGGATCCAAAGTCTTTAAGATCACTAAGAAGTGTAACTATCTAGGATTTTTGAGGTCGCTGGCGCGTTAACAAGCTAGGATCTTCCTTTTATAACCATTAATATATAAAAATCCTTATTACTTTAGTTAAAGCCAAATGATACCTACTTGGAATATATCTTAGTTACCTATATTACCTTAAATAATCTGATATTATTAAACGGAATTACCGCATATCTCATTGATTAATTTCCTTCGACACTACTACCAATATAAACCGTGCGATTAGATTTAATAGTTAGTTAAGCCCCTTGGCCATCACGGTATTAAAACGGATCTTTAAAAGATATATTCTTTATATAGTCTTTCATTTATTTACGACTCTTATCGAGATGTTATTTTTAAGCTTTGATATATTTTCTACTTCACGGTGAAAGCACTCGTAGTTAGAGTAACCTTTATAGCTAATCATATTTCTCGAATTATACGGTCTCTTTTTAATTATTCTTTAAAGATTCTACTAAAGACAGATTTCGGATATGAAATCCCTTCCCTCTTTTACGGTTAAATCTATTCCAGTATTATGATATATTCCACTAGTTATTACTTAGTCATTTGAAAAGTAGACAAGCAAAGTAGTTATATAAGTACGATTAAATAATACCAAATATTACGAGAACACGTTCATATTTAACAATTATATTAAAATTATTCGGTTATTTTCATACTTTTCCCTTGCTTTTCCCCCTCTTTCTATCCTAATATCTTCACTCTTAACTTTTCACTTGTTACAGGTTAAATCATTCAGTTTCATTTCACCGCTATTAGGAATTTGTATGGGAAAGTAATGAGGAGCTGTATCTAGATTCTTTTGTAGAAATTCCACTTCTGTATAGCTTTTCCTATTATAAGAGTAATTAATATTTACTATCATATATAACAAGGTTTTAATACTTTAAGATATATTTAAACTTCATGTTATAAATGATATCAATGAAGTAACTATTTATAACATAGAGGTAATTTCTAGTCATTTTAACGAACTATTAAATCTAGTTATACAGGTTATATCAGCAGTAATATTGTTAAAAATAGGTACTAAGGCAAAATATTAAATACGTCCTATAATAACACCTTTTTAATAAAGAATTTCAGTTATTCAGTTGTAATTTAATCTCAGTGTTTTCTCTTAATGATAACATTAACTAAGCTTATGGCTTTTAAACTTAGCTCGACTTATTCGAACGCTTTACTTATTTAGTATTAATCGAGTCTCTGTAAACCTTTAAGTCGTTATTTTAAGATAACACAACTTTAGCATTACTATTTATAAAGGTTATCTACCTTATTGAAATAACTTGATAGGCCTTTCGCAAATCGCCGGTCTTTTAACGACTTGTCAACCGTTCTTATCCGCGTTAATCTGTTAAATTATAACTTAATTTTCTTTTGCTGGGGCTTTTCATGTTAAAGACGACCTACTTTACATTTTAATAAACCTTTCTTTTGATCCCTCTTTAAGTTATATTAAATTACAATTAAAACTAATCTTTTATAAGCGTAATAACATTTCTTCCTTTTATTTAAAATGGATTTTTATTCTACTTTACTTTTAGTTAATAAATAAATTTTATCCCGTTTTAAAAGAGGATAACAAAAGGATAAACCCTGTTTTACGTCTAGGAAATACTTCCATTATACTAAATAAGAGAGTTGTTTGAAGCTTTTTAATATCGCAATGGGTCAGTGGTCAAGGCCCTGGATGTCTTAACTGGCGCGCTGCAAGGCTTGTGCAATCTGCAGCATGTAAGAGACACTTGGTTCGAATTGATCTGAGTGGCGCCAGCTCAGTGCACGGACCAGCGGAGCTACCTTGCTAGTTTAAATCGTGACTGCCACAATTGAAGTGGTTAGGGGCGTTAATGTCAGCTAGCTGGGGGGTGCGTAGCGCACCCCATATACGGAAAGGTCACCTACTAATCGGCCCATACATGTTCCGTGGCTAAGCTATTTAACGCTGTACGCGTGCAACAGCACACGTATCTAGCATAATACAACAACATAACTGATGTTCCTTATATCTAACAATTAAAAGTTTTATTCGCTTAATTCGCGTAAATATTAACTAATTAGTTATTATTAAGACGATATAGGCTATATATTAATAAAAATCATTAATATACTTTAATAGCAATAATAACGACCGTATAATCGGTATCCTAAATTATTTCCCAGGAACTTAAGAATTAAAACCGCTTTAAAGTCGAATTTTAATCTAAAGCGTAGGCGCTTAATATTTAAAACTTTATCGATCTTAATTAATTACGTGCGTAATTTGTTAAACTTATAAAACCCGATATAACCTTATATCCGAAAAAACGAATTCGTTTCTAAACGCAAAATTATATTTTAACCTCCGATAATATATTCGAAACCGTCGACCTTATAAGTTATCTTACGAACGTCGTTCAGATAATAACCAAAGGTAAATAAACTTATAATTAAGAATTTACAGCATATATTTATAAAAATCGAAAATACGATACCTTCCGTAATGGTATTAACGACCTTATAAAATAAGTCCTAAAGTTTATATTTCCAGCAATTAAAGGAATAAAACTTTATTTAAGAAGAAACTTACGAAAATGGTACGCTAAGCTAGCTAAATCCGGTAAGGTATACGACGGCAGGCTATTAATTAATAGTTAATAAGAATACCGCAAAAAGTTAAAGCAAGCCTCGAAATCTAATAAAAAGTTAAACGAATAAATCCTAAGATAGTAAAAGATCATGGCCTAAGGGTAGCGATATGGTATTTTAAAAACGAATATAACGCTTATATAAGTTAACGACCTATATATAATTTTGGCTTTTATCGTAAAAACCTGGATAATAACCTTTTAAATAATAAGAAAAGCAAAGATCGATAGTAATACTATTAATTACCAAAAGGTAGCAGTTAACCTTTTAAACCATTAGGTTATAACCTATTAACCATTTATATCGAAAAACGTTAAGGTAACGTTTTTTACGTTTTACGGGACTTTTACGGATTTTATTAATTAAAATAACCCCGATTAAAAAAGAATTAAGTTTGTTAACCTTTAATTACGAAAAAGGATTCCGGTATGAACGCCGAAGCAAGATAATTGTAAAGGTTCCCATGCGGACCAAAGTGTTAATAAGCGGAAACGTTAGGAGTTAAATATATAAGGTATACGGTATAAAGCGTGCTTAAGTAACTATTATAGGCTAACTTAATACTTTTATGTATTTTTTAATAAAGTTCCAAAAAGTTTTCGATTTAACGAAAATTTAAAATTATTCGTTCGAAACCGAATAGTTGCCGATTAATCTTTAAAGGAAAAGATTAACCGTTTATCGAAAACCATAGAAAAGTTAATTATAAAAATAAATTAACTTTTAAAGGGAATAAGATAAATCCTAACGTATTTTTTAAGTATTAATTAACGTAACGTTATAAATGGTTCGTTTTATTCCTTAAGGAATTTATCCATTTTAAATTTAAGGTTTATAATATATATTTTTAACTTTATTAGCAAGTTCTTAAATTTTAAACAAACCGTATAAGGTGACGGAATATACGTAAGCAACAGTTTCGTCCCGATTAAAGGGTACGGAAAAGTTAATATGTTATTTTAAAGCCTTAACGGTACGAAAGCGTTACGGCGTTATGATATAGCTTATTACGAAAAATTCGCATATAATTTAATATTATTCCGATAATTCCGGAAAAAAGGTTATTAATAAGATAATTAAAAGATTAATAATTATATTCGAAATAAATATAATTAAGTTATGGTTACGTGAATAAATAAGTTTCATTAATTCGTTATTTAAAATATTAACGTAATTACTTTTATGTAACTTTTATAACTTATAAACGAAATGTTAACTTATAAATAAGAAAATTATTACGTATAGGTAACGGTATTATATGGTATTTACGCCTAAGCCATCCAGGCCTTAAAGTAATCGCCTAATTATAATTTTATATTAAAAAAATCCGATTAAAGGGTTTTATAATAGTCGAATATTAAGTATGTAACAAAGCGAAAGTAAAAAGATAAATATGTCGCGAATTTCGAAAAGGAATATTCCGATTAGGTTAAAGAATTACCGTTGACTTTACTAACTTCGAAAAAAACTTTAAAAAATATAGATACGTTATGTTCGTTACCGATAAATACTTAGGCTTTATTTAAGATATTTACTTAAAAAACCGAAAGCAAGATATATTAATTATAACGTTTCGATATTTTTTAGGAATCCTAAAAAACTAAGATAAGGTTTTCCCATAAGTAATCAAATACGATAACGAGATTTTAAAAAATTATTAACTTCGAAATATGCTTTAATCGCCTTTTTTTAGTATCAGATTTAAGCCCTTAATACTATATACCCAGGCCTAGAACGGGGGTATAAAGCGCTTAAGGGGTATAATTAAAAAGAAAACGATTACGATATAAAATGGCGTTAAGTTACTAACGTTCCTAATCGTATATATCTTTAAAGCGGTAATATATTTATATAACCGTACCCTTAACTATTTTTTTCTTTTGGCAAATTTTATATAAGGTTTATTATATTTACCTAGCGTATAAAAACGGCGTTATAATACTTGATAGGAAGCCTTAAAAGGTTTATTTACGTGCTTACGGTTATATGGCCTACGTTATGACGATTACCGTTATAAAAAAAGAATAAAGGCTTTAAAAGTTAAATCTTAAAGCATAAATTGGTTTTCTTATCGGTTACCGATTAACAAATATTTACGAGGTTTAGAACTTATTAACGAATAAAATTATCGTTATTTAAAATGTATAATTTAACGAAAAGATTATTTTCTTTAATAATATTAAAAACCTTAAAAACGTCCTTTTTTACGTTACGGAAAACGAACTGCAGATTTTTCTCCGATAAGTAAAAATACCTGATTAGGTTAATAACTACCTAATACATATCCAAAAAAAGGATAAAAACCTGAGCGGGATTTAATTACCGGCTAAATCGGAAGGATGGTTTTAAGGTGGCATAAGCGAAAGAGACGTACGGGATAAAAAAGAATAAGTTTATTTGTATAGGATTAGTTTTTTTTACGACCATTTTGTTTAAGTTATTTCCGACCTTTAGATTATTATTACTATCAGTATTTACCTTAATAATTAATACGATTATTGCGCCGGTGGAAGTAATAAAAATAGCTTTAAATTCCCGTTTTTTTGTTTAATATAAAGTAACGGTAAAAAACGAAGGTATTTTACGGGTTGTAAATATAAGTTCCCCGTACGTTTTAAGCCGAAAAGGTATTATTAAAAACGACCATAAAGTTTAAAAGGCCGTATTTAATACAAAACGAATAGTTTATTTTATAAGTATACGTAATAACCGGTCGGTAAGCTGCGGAAATTTAGGGAAATTAAAAACCTTAAATACGCGCCATTTTAATCGAAAAAGCTTTTATATATTAAATATAAAAACGTTATTTACGTAATTAAACCGGGTACATAAACAAAATTTATTACCATTACCGCGAAGCTATAAAGGGTTAAATATATACCCGTTAAGAAAAATGTTTCGCAACGCCGAAACGGCTTACCTGCAAAATTATAAGGAAATAAAGTTTTGGGAAACCGTTAATTAATCGTTTAATAAAGGGAAATAAATATTAAGATATATGTAAGTATACGTTTATAAGTTTAATAAATATCGTTAACTTTAAAAATATAAGGCCCGTTTCGTCGTACGAAATAATTAATAACTTAAAAACGTATATGGCGATATATACGTATTTATATTCGTTAAAAAGTTATTTCGAACTTTAATCGTTGTTACGGCTAAATTTAACCTAAAACCTAAGTAATATAACGTTATAAACGGCTTCGTTAACGCGAACTTACTTTATAAAATATATATAAAAACGCCTTTAAGATATTTATAACGTAACAAGATATTTTTAATTAAGAAGGTACTATACGGATTTAAGGAATTACCTTTATTTTAGCAAAAGGATTTTACCGGTATACTTAAGGATTTGGAACTTAACCCCGTTTTTTATGAACCATATTATTTCTTTCATTAAAGAGTACTTTTATTTTTCTATGTCGACGACATAGTTGTTACGTATAGCAAAAAGTATTAAAACGTTGTCGATTAGTTAATCTAATAAATATAGGAACGATATACCTTTATAGGTAATAAGGATTTATAATAATTCTTTAAAATCGAAATAATTGAAGATAAACTTAATAAGAAAATTTAATTATTTTAATTTAACTTTATAAATAAATTAACTAACTTAATTCTTAAAAAAGTTTTAAATAACCCTTTAAAAACGTTAATAATAAACGTTAAGTTATTACCAAATCCTAATTTAACTTATTTAAGCTTAATTAATAAATACTAAAAAAGATCGGTTTTATTTTATATATCGCACTTAATACGTAATCTAATATATCCTTTATGGTATCCCAATTCGTACGATTTAACCAAAATCTTAATAACGTATATTATAACGTTATTAATAAAATTATATTATGCTTAATCGGCATTAAAACGTTAACGTTATAATTCGGTAACAAAAATTCGATAAATACTTAAAGTAACGGCTTTTTTATAAATAATGCAATCGATCGAAAAAGTTCCTAAACTTATATAATAAAGCTTTTCGGAAAAATAATAAGATAGTAAGCGAATAAGTAAGATATAATAATTACTTTTATAACCGAAACGGAATTATTATCCCTTACGTAAGTTGCAGAAAAAGCCTTATTTAGTTTTCGATTAATTAAAAAACTAAGAATCGGTTTCGATATAAAACCGCTAAATATATAATATAATAATTAACAAACCATACGGTTAGTTAACGCCGACATCGCACTTTTATAAATAAAGCTACGGTACGTAAATATATATAATTATTAGCTGCAAAAGGTAACAGAAAGGGACCTGATCAAAGTGGACTATACGCCTATAGGGGATATGCTGGTTAATAAACTAATTAAAACCCTATTACGAAAAGCCTTCAGAAATTTCAAAAAGTAATTAACATTGATAGATATCATAAAAGCCTTAAACTAACGGAGGAAAGCTTTAAAAGTTATTTCAAACGAAAAATTAGCTAATTAGGAGGATTCAATCGCCGGAGGAAAGGTGGAATGGACAGCTGTGGCTTTAGGAAATGATAAAGTATAGCGATTAACGCCGTAAAGACTTCAAGGCGTTAAAGGGGTATGTCAGCTAGCTGGGGGGTGCGTAGCGCACCCCATATACGGAAAGGTCACCTACTAATCGGCCCATACAT
>QJNU01000675.1:0-38438 GCA_004154915.1 Monosporascus ibericus | reverse complement strand
ACAAAGTTGCATGCATATATCTTTAAAGTTGATAAAGTTATAGCTTGTTTTAATAAAGGTGGGGCTAATCCGGTCCGCTCAATTGTTTGGTCCGTTCAATTGTGTGGTACGTTATATTAAACGATTAGGTAACCTTTTTAATAACGTTATAATATAAAGAAATTTCCGGAATACCTTCCGTAATAACACTTAAAGCCACGTCCGGAAACCATCGCCATACGCAACCTAGCGGATAGAAAACCCCGTGCCGTAAAATTAGTAGCGGCGTTCCCTAAAAAGGCAAAATCTTAACATTAAGTTAAGGGAAAAGTACGAAAAAAATTAAAACGTAATAATAAAGGTTAATTAAGCCTTTCGTTAATACGTAACCGTATCCCAGATTAAAAACTTTACATCTTATACTAAATCGTATCGTACTTTATTACGGACCTTATTAAATTTAGCAATATACCGGCAATATACCAGTGATGTTAAATAAAGCCCGTTTCGTTTTTGCTAAATAATGCGAAATCTTACGATACGGTTCGATACGTATAAAAAAACTGTAAAAAACGAAAAATAAAAAAGATTTTGTGGCCGAAATAACGAAACGACTTAATAAAAGCTGGGATATTATCTTCCACTTACTTTTTATAAGATAGATTATTAAATTTAAAATAAAGGGTAATATTAATTATCGAAAGTATAATTTTGATCCACTTTTTTAATAAGGTTAACCTATTCGGGTTTCTATCCTTTCTTTATCTTAACTTTTCGACCCGACGGTTTGGTTCCTTTCTACTTATTAACGTTAGTTAACGATTTTTCTAATAATATTAACGGGCTTAAAAAGTAAAAAAATTAATTAACGGAAGTATAATTAATCACGGATAAGGGTGGCATTAACTATGGACTATATAAAAATAACGATAGCAGGAAGTTAATTAAAAAAGCTTCCATTAGTCCGCCGGCGCGCCAAATAGCGATATCGAAGGATGCATTAATTTTTGTTCTCTTTTAGTGCCTATATCCTGCTACTAAAAGTTGTAGGCTGCGGCCGTTTGGTAGGCTTGCTAGCAGCCAGTGGGTCGTTGGCAGCTTCCGTTGCTGCTAACGGCTTCTGGGCTGTTGGCAGATTTTTGCAGTGGGCTGTTAGCACCTTTAGTGGGCTGTCAACAACTTTTGTTGCTGCTAGCGGCTTCTGGGCTGCTAGCAGCTTTAGTGGGCTGTTGGCAGCTTCGGGGCTGCTAGCAGCTTAATGGGCTGTTGGCAGCTTTTGTTGCTGCTAGCAGCTTCAGGACTGTTGGCAGCTGTAGCGCTGCTGGCAACTTTTGTTGCTGCCAGCAACTTCTGGGCTGTTAGCAGCTTTACTGGGCTGTCAACAGCTTTTGTTGCTGCTAGCGGCTTCTGGGCTGTTGGCAGTTTTACTAAATGTTACCCAGACAGGAGGTAAGGGTTGCAGCGGAAAATATTATGCAGGCCCTTGAAAATATGAGGGGCGAGTCCCTGCCGACAGAAACAGTCAGGCCACAGAAACGGTCTGTTCGAGATTCTGTTCAAGATTATGGACTTGATAAAACCAAGATACCAAAGCGTCGAAAGACGATAGTTGTGGAACTGGACAGCTCTGATTATAAGGAATGAATAAATAGATGTAGGCATAGTTTATTAAATGGGCCCTCCTTATACTTAACCGAATATACATGTGATATCTTAGGCGAAGTGAGAGCCTGGTCCAAAGTGTACTGGTCCAACATGTGGACTGTTCCAAGATCCGAGGTGTACTGGTCCACTTGTGAACTGGCTCGCATGTGGACTGGCCTAAAGTGCACTGGTCCAACATGTGGACTGTTCCAAGATCCGAGGTGTACTGGTCCACCTGTGGACTGTTCCAAGATCCCCGAGGTGTACTGGTCCACCTGTGGACTGGCTCACATGTGGACTGTTCCAAGATCCCCGAGGTGTACTGGTCCAACATGTGGACTGTTCCAAGATCCCAAGGTGTACTGGTCCACCTATGGACTGGCTCATCGTGGATTGGTACACCTCCGAACTGGCGCACATGTGGGTCTTATACCAATACAGGAGATCGGTCCCTGGCGGGCCCTCCAATGCCTTTTGGAACGAGTCTGATAAGCAGAGCACTTGTCCTGTAAAAGAAAACAAGTCTGAAAAGCAAGGCAAAAGTAGAAAGAGCTTACTTAATAAGCATTTATCTTATAAAGCCTAATGTACGTATATATGTATCAGGTAAGTGGCAACAAAGCCCTATGGGCCTAGCGGTAAGTTTAAGGATAATATGTTATCCGGTATTATGGGCCTAAAGCAAGGACGACGGATAGGTATCGCTTAATAGCATTAGGATTATAGTTAGGCAGTTTTGGGTATGCTTGTAGATGTTTGCTTAAATGGAAAGGAAGAAAAAAGAAAATGCAGACGTAGGTGTTACGTATTAAGTTTTATATTATAGGCGGATGGGATATTTTGGGCAAGTAATTATAAGCGTTAGTAGCGCTTATGTATGATTAATTTTTTTTGCTTTTTGCGGTTTAAGACGTTACGTATAGGTATTGGCGTATAGCTAGGACCTTATATTCGACATTATTATAATTTAATAACGTTTCGTAATTTTAATTTTTTATATTTCTTTAAGTATTTAACTTTATATTTAACTTTATTAAATTAAATTTTCCTTAAAAAATAATATTAAATGTTCTTTATGATTATCGATTATTTTAAATAGGATAACGTAGATACGGATTCCGAGCCAGAAGTTTCGCCTTCGTTAGTCCTTATACCCCGATTTCCGATTTTAGAAGCCTTATAATCGGATATACCAGCTATAATAGCACCAGTTATAAATATACCAGGGTTTATATAAGCCGTTATTATCCGGTGCGATGCTGAGAGAATTAGATTTGCGCCTTGGTCCGCGACAATAATCTAGGTAAATTATCCCGTTTTTTTAAACTTTGTACCTCCCGTCCTAAAGCTTATCGAGGTTCCGCTGGTTTTTTACCGTATCGGCACTTGGTCCGTAAACTGGGCCGACCTTGATAACTAAATAATTACGTATCTTAATATCGACCATAAATCTGGATTTGCGCCCTTTAACTGGCGTTTTTATGTTAGTACCGTAATAATCGCGCGGAAGGATAAAAAGCCGTTACTGCTTTAATATCTTAAGGGTATATAAATGTATTGTAATTACATTCTGGACCTTTTTGGGGAGGGAAAAGGTGCGCCGATATATTTGTATAATAAATAAGCATTTGAAAAATGGTGGGAAGATTATCGTAAAAAATAGAAGAAGTTCCGACCGGGGACCGGAGGCGAAAACGATCCGGACGATTAGCGAGCGGTACGGTCGCCTTATAAGATGTAAGGTTTTCGTGGGTTTCGATTAAGATTTATATATATATCTCGCATGTTATTTTACGTAAGGATTTGCTGATTTTTAAATAATCGTTTCGTTTTTGCTACCAGATTCGTTAACTTTTGCATGGTATCAATTATACCTTGGTTTGGCTTATTCCCGATGAAATTTTGCGGTCGTACGGAATTAAGAAGTTTGATGTTTTGTAGTGTTCTATATCTGGATAGTTGTATATAGAGGCTGGTAAAGTCGTATTTCGAGGCCTGACCATTTGTTAAGTTAGCCCCCCGGTCAACGCACCACCCCCTCAACGCCCCACCGAATTTTCGAGACACCCAACGTACTGACCCTAACTTCAAATATATATATCTCCATTAAAACAACGTCTTCTTGGAAAACAAATCATATCTTCTTAATCTTCAGAATTAGGCGATTCTAACGATATGGGTCTTGCCGTTCAATTGCGTGTTGCGGAAGCAATTAACGAGGTCGCAAATAGGAGGTCCATCCGAGCCGCCTCCAAGCTATACCAGGTCGAACGCACTTATCTTCGTCGCAGAATTGAGGGTATACAGACCCGGGAAGAGCGTGACGAGGACCGTTAGAAGGTACCCAAGGTTCTGGAAGACCATTTAAGTAAATGGGTCGTGATCTAGGGCCAGCTTGGATACGTTCCTCCCCATTCCCGATTCCGTACGTACGCGTAACGCCTTTTTATTAATTCCGGCAGCTGCGAACGGCTAGGAAAGAAGTGGGTGACGCGATTTTTTTAACGCCATCCCGAAATTAAGACTTTTAAGGGTTGGGCCGTTAATTATCGGCGCTTGAACGGGGTTACCGAGGCCACATGTACCGTGTTGTTTAACCGCCTAACCCTGCCGGAGATACGGAAGATATATTCCCGGAATAGATATAACGCGGACGAGTTCGGGGTGATGGAGGGCATGGGATAGAATTCTTTCGTACTTGGTAAAACCTTTAAGAAGTTTATCCTTTTAAAGGATACCTTCTAGCGCTTCTGGATATCCATTATAGCCTGTATCAGCGTAAATGGGCGCGCTTTCCTTCCGTTAATCATATTCAATGGCGTTAACGTATAATAACAATAGTTTCCCGATACGGAGGACCAACTATATGAAGACTGGTATTTTACGACATTTTCAAATGGCTGGATTAATACCGATATTGGGCTGAAGTGGCTGCGAGAGGTGTTTATCCCCCATATTAAGCCCGCCAACCTGCGGGAATGGAGGCTTTTTATTATCGACGGCCATAACAGCCATACCATTGAAGAATTTATATGGACCTGCCTGGTTAACAAAATTTACATCGTTTTTTTGCCTTTATATTTATCGTACGCATGGCAGCCGCTTAATGTAGGTATCTTTTCCGTCCTGAAGCGCAGGTACCGTTATTGGTTCCGGAAGCGCTGCTACGGGAGGGCTTCGGAGGCAACAGACAAAACGGACTTCCTATAGGCGTTCGCCAAGGCCTGGAATGAGGTTATGGAGGTCTTACGATATATCAAAACGGGTTTTAGGGCTTTAGGTATGTGGCCTGTTAATCGGAACAGGGTTTTGAAAAACCCACATATGAAGAAAAGCGAGGGGCCGGGAGATAAACCGGCTACAAAGTTAGCTGTTATCCCATAATACCCAGATTTTTTCGAGCTAATCGTTCTAATGGGTCTTAATACACCTAAATCATCAAAGGATTTGAAGAACCTGGAGATAGCTTTAATTAAGGCCGACCCAGCTTTCGGGAAACCTACCGTTCGGTTGCTATTCCGCAAGATGCGCAAAGCACTTAACGTATCTAACAGCGAATTAACCGCCCTCGAAAATCATAACAGTTAATTGACTTTAGCCCTTGAAAAGATACGTCCGAAAAAGCTAAGGAAGGTAAAAACTGACCCCAATCAAGAATTCGTACGGCTAAAAAACGTTAGGCAAGTAAAGGCCGGGCTGAAGGGCAACGCGCAAGGACCCTTTTCCGTCATTCCGCAAAACGAAACCCAAAATAAAGAAGGGGAAGAAGACGAGTATTATACTGATAATCCTGATTGTATAGTAGTACGATTTCGTAAAAAACCGAAGGGGGTTGCTTAATTGGTTGTTAAGTTATTGATTTTTGAAGTATATAGATGGTTTGGCGATAGCCTCAAATTGGGGGTGGGGCGTTGAGGGGGTGGTGCGTTGACCGGGGGGCTAACTTATACGGTTTTTTCGGAGCTTTAAGAAAATATTTACAAACGTTTTATTTTAAGCTTTATAGTTAGTAAGGATAAATGTAGGGACGATAGGCAATTCCCGCCGTGAGCATTTCCCTGACAGGAACTTGTAATGGGGGTTGCCTGGATCGAAGGTATGCGTAATAGGCCGGATAAGCACGGTACCGGTTAGGAAGGCCGGGATCGCTAAATCCTTTATTTCTTGCGATTTTAATAGTATTCCTAATGGCGGATTAAAGTAGATAATAACGTTATCCGCAAGATGGTAACCCGGGAATTTCGGATCGGGAATGACGTCCGTAATGGTAAACTTTGCTTTATTTATAACTTTTAAGCCAGTATACGTATTTTTGTTAATAATTACAGGTATCCCCTAGGTGTAGAAGAAGATTCCAAGGATCTTGCAGTTGGAGTTGTCGCCTTGTTCGATAATCTGGGCCACCTCCTGCTGGGATAAGGCTTGACTGCGCCAGGTATGGGTCGAGACGAAGACCGAGATATATCTTCTGTAAAAGTGGGCCCAGTTTACCACGGCTTTCGTACTAAGGTTTTATCGGTTACGGTTAAGCGGTGTTATGGCGCGTAAGTTATCCTTAAAGGTGATTTGGGAGCGGTTTACGAGCTTAGTATTAAGTAGGTTAAGGTTTTCCGTTATCTAGGTTCCAGCGCGTACTTTGTTTAAAAGAACGTTTAGCTGGGGATCATTTCGTACGCAAACTTATTCTTTAAGAAGAATAACTATTTTGAACAATAATTATAGATTGTGGCCGTAGTGGTAAGCAATGGTTGCCTGTCCCAGGCTGGCCGTGTAAGCAAGATCCGTTAACCGGTTTACTAAAAGACTCGTTTTTAGCATAAGGGTAAACTAATAGAAATTGCCCATTAAAAGAATAACGGGAATACCGTTAAACGGTTTATCGTGGCATTTACGTAAGGCTTAAAGGCGGCAGCTGGCATTGAACAAAATGGCCCCCCCTAGCATGTTTATTTTGTTAATTACAAAGGCCAACTTCTGCTTCCATATCCATTTTTTGGCTTCCGAATATATTAAAGGCTATTGTTTGCTATGGGAACGGTAGGTCTTTAGTTTTAAGGCGGAATATAGTGTCGTACCGCCGATCTGGGCGGTAATATTACCTGATGTACCGGTAATCTGGAGGTAAAATGGCTGGCCTTTAACCGTGAATATATCTTGTAAGGCATCGACGATCCTGGACTTTCCAGTACCACCTGAACTTTTAACGTATTAAAAATGTTAACCAGCCGAATTAGGGTTAATAATATACTTATCCAGGAACCGGCATACAAGTTGTATAACCATATTCTGTAAATAGTTGAGTATATAGCTAAACGTGGCAAAAAGTTCCAGCTGTACGAATCCTCCGGTAACGCCGATATTTACAAAAATGCGGGAATTTTGTATAATCGAATCTTCCCGTTACCTCGGAATAAAAACTTCCGTATTATACTGGCGAACCAGTAGATCGTCGATATCGGCGTTTTTAATAAAGGTTGTACTGCCTTAGAAACCGCCCTTCATCTTATTAAGCTTCCGGAGATGCAGTATGTCCTGGGCCTTTGCCACCGCCTGAACGTTTTTTGCAGAAGGAATTAAACATTTAGATAATAGGCTATCCTGACGATAACGAATCTGCTGATAGAAATTATCGTGACGTTGGACAAAAGGCCGGCCCTTTTCTGCCGGGTTCTCCTGGCAAAGGTCTCGGATCAGGCCTTACAAAACTAGGGAGTCTTTCGTTGCGTTAGAGTTTTGCATAGCATTTTGAAGGGTCTGGAGGAGAGCCGTATAGGTTGGGTGATGCTCTGCCATGGTTGGCTCGTCGTTATAATCGTCTTTATCTAGGGGGAAGTCCACGTTTATTATGTTATCGCCTTCCAACCTGCTGGCCCAAAGCTTTACGTCTTTACGAGCATCGTCGGCCAACTTTTTAAGGAGGGAGATGTTTAAGATATGGGATCGTAGGCGGGGATAGAAAGTAGTTGCATAAGTTAACCATATGCCGGTAATATTACCCTGTATCTTAAAGAGGAAGCTTTTCCATGGTATAAACAAGGCCAAATAAAGAACCAAGTTGCTACACAAAATGTCAGAGCTGGTTCGGGGGTTAATAAGGCGGCAATGAACCGTACCGCTTAAAATATACCGGATACTTATCCATGTGGTCGTTATTAATGAATCCCTGGAAGATCGGCACCGCATAATCGGGGGGTTAGCGAAGCTTTTGGATTTATACGTAACATTTTAAAGGTCCTTTTAATGCTATATGGGTCTTATCCTTATCTTGGCCGCGGCGACGTTTTAACGTAATCATAAACATATAGTTATAAAGGCGTACGTCTTTTAGAATAGGGCTCCGGTAGGTATAAGCATCCAGATATAATAAAGTCCGGCCATTTTCCCGAAATTATACTATTTCCGATAGCTTTTTAGCATTTATTTATATGCAGGCCTGGCGACGGAAGTATATCTAGCGGCGGAAAATGGCTTAATAAAATGCGGTCAAGTTTATGTAGGATTAATGCGGTACGTTAATAAAGTCCGTTTAATAGCTAAGTAGAAAATAACAAACTTTTACGGCCGAAAGCTATCTTTCGGAAAAGATCCAATTAACGGCCCTTATTAAAAACTGGCGACTTTCGTTCAGTACGGCCTAACGCTAAACATTTTATCCAGTAAAATTCGGCCCGAAATATTTTAACGTTACAGATTTACGAAGCTGCCGAAGAACGTCGGCGGCGAGGACTAGGCATTTCCATATGGGCGTATCCAATTTGGTAACGTAATTCGTGATATAAAATACCATGGCAAGTCCCTTGGTTTTTATCAAGATTATCGAAATATCGTAATTATAGCGGAAGCCGATTACTATTACTTTATTATACCGGTTAACGAGCGGATGGTTCCGGCGGATCTTAAGCAAGCCGTTCTCCGTAAATCTAATCTTCTTGACAATCTTCTAAGGCGTTTTAAATCAATAAGCCGTCCGTTTGTATTTATCTGCACCTTTTTTAACAAGTCCCTTAACAGAATACTTGACGTATATATAAGTATGAAAATAAACTTAGTAACAATACGCAATATAGTTAGACTCGTTGTTAAAGGTCGTCAAGAAAGCTTCGGTATTGCGTATTATTCCTTTGACGGGATCGATCGACTTCCTTTTTTTTCGGACAGCTTTTCCGGCTTCCTTATTTAAACATTCGTAAAATACCGAATCGAAATATTAAATTATTTAAGTACGGTATTCTTTTTCTTCGGGGTTCGCTATATCATCGATTAAAAACGGCAACTATATGTTACCCTCTAACCAGAGTAATCCGTATAAGTGCAAACTTCCTCGGTTATTCGTCTCCACCGTTACGTAATAATAACTAATCTTTCCGAAAATCGATTCTTGGCCTATCCTAACATATTTCTTAAAAAATAAAGAGACTTTTCGGTAAAAGAAAATAATGGCGTTAACCGGATTTATGGTACTAAGGGCGATTTTATTATACCTCCCCCGTAAATTAGCTAACAACTTCTTTACCGTATTATATTCGTGGAGCTTATAAATAGAAAGCCGCATCTTAACCGGGTTGTTAATATCATTAAGGTTGATGGTAATCCAAATAGCTGGCATACCGGTTTAAATGTTAACAGCTTATATCTTCCTCCGTATTAAAAGTCGAATTTCGTTAAAAAGGGGTTACGCGTGGCCAAAGATGGATAATTTCCGAAGCAAAAACGATATATCCGGATTCGTCGTGGTCCTTACCTTTCGCATCTTTTCCTGAGCTACTTTTAAACGGTCCGCCGTCAGCCTTTTATAAACGCATTCCAGTCTGTAAAAAGAGCCCCTTATTATACGGACCATGCTGATACGGCAGTTAGTAAATCGGAGGAGAATGTTAAAAACCAAGAAACAAAACACCGGATAAGTGGCAAATCGGCCTCCATATCGTTACAACACGTATTTGGCCCAGTAATTAAGTAAGTGATTAATATTACGCCGTTCAGGTTCCGAAGCATCTTATACATTGCCGTCCGGCTCGTTTAAAGACTTAGGGCCGCCCCTTCCCTACGGGAAAAGTTTCGGAAAGGTCCGTAAAAAAAAGTTCTCGTACAGGTTATCCGCAAAATCTGCACCATGCTCGACCCGAATAAAAGGTTAGTTTCCTGCTTTATGGACGGTTATAGCGGAAGGTTTAAAATCACCGCCTTGCCCAGTATGATTTAAGTGGATAGCCTGGGCTAGGAAAGATAGTTTGTCAGCCTTAGCAAAAGCGGCCGGCCCGTCCAAAAAAAATATGCCGGACGTTGACGTCTTATACAAAATATCACCGCCTCGGTCAACACTCCCTAGATCGGAAGCAGACATATGGAGATCCTAAAATAATGGGTAAGATTGTTCCGCCGACATATTGCCACTTGACGGGTAGGCATCGTCGCTAAGGTCTGGCTATAACGAGGTGAGGAATTCTTTAATGCTTATAAAACCGTTCTCTTCTAATCCGCAATCGGTATTCGGGACGATAAAATCTATATACGTCCTTTTCACGGCCGAGGGCTCCTCTTTCTACATCCGTTCCATGAGAACGGTAGGAACTGCTAAGCCCTTTACGTACTGCCAGCCCTATATTTCATCCAGGTTAATTTTAATGTCCTTATATAAAGGATTATTCCTTTAAAGCTATAAAAGGGCGGCTATTACGCAAGATTTGCGTACCCGAAGGAAAGTTCCCATATCGGCCGAACTAAGTTTGTTAACGCCGCTTTACGAAACGTAAATGTTCTCGATCGTCCGGAAAAGCGGGTAAAGAAGCACGGTAATAACCAGGTTATCCACATTGTTCGGAAAGACGATAATATAACCCTTTACGTATTTCCGGTAACTAATACCGGACGGTATCTTATTATCAATAATGAACTTTATAATATAACCGAAAAAAGCTTAAAAAGCAATTAGTTTCTCCTTAATAAGGGAAAGGCCGTCGAGCTTTTCGGGATAGCGATGTTCGCACCCGATATATATATTATTAACCGAGCAGGCCTTAGGTAGCCTTCCATTTTCGAATCTGGCGCAATACTCGGCGCAAATGTTAACCTTAATGTCACCCTCCGGCGGCAGATATTTCCTGCACTTTTAAAAAGCCGTTATGGTCTACGGTAATACGGGGGTTAAGTCTCTTTTTTACCGGATAATAATAAGGTTAACTGGTGGACATTTTTTGTAATAAAAAATATAATAAGAAATAGATAACGTCCTTTCGTCTATAAAGGTCGTATAAAATAACCTCGAAGTTTCGACTTGAAGGGCGACTGGGACTTTTTCGTACCAGAATCTTCGTACCGATGCGTCCTCCTTCGTACGAAAGCAGGATTTCCGGTATTGCAGATTCGCGTTGATGGACCGCTACTGGAGTTGGACAGTCTCGTACAGCAGCCGGGGCCTTTTCCGGGGGCGACCTTGCCCCGAAAGCGGAATCAGAAGTCCTTGTTATGCGCTACGGCGCTTGCGTAAAGGCGGCATCTGGGGAGGTAAGGCCGGTTCCGGAGTGTTTCGCCGCCGTATCTATTCGGCATTACCCACCCTGTGACGAACCCGGTTTTTAGCACGTTGGCGGTTTAGTTTATCCAATGTACTGACGATTTCTTTAAGGGGTACTATATCCTTCCTAATTCGTGGTTTCGTTTTTTCCTGGTGGGTACTGTTACGGATCTCTAGTGGGACCTGGGCTTGAGGCTTGGCTCTCGGAGCTGGCGCAACCCCGCGGACGAGGTCACGTGACAGTAAGAGTGATCTAGTCGATCTAATAGATCACATAGATCAGAGTGATCTATGTGATCTGGCAGATCTAACAGATCCACGACATACTTACTTAGGAATAAATGGATATATAAGATTCGGTCTTTCTTGTAAATAGCACCTATTTAGTTTCGCTTTTTAGCTATTAATCTAAGCTTTCGACTAAAAGTAACTGCACCGTTCTCTAATTAAGGGAAGAGTCTTTAAATCTCTTTAACGAACAAGACCCCTAATAAATCATTCCTCGCCCTATTGTTACCTGCAAATCAAAACCCCATTTCGGATACTGTTCATACTTCCAGGTGGATGTATGACAGGTTCGTTACATTTTGATAGCTCCTTAATTAATAACTGACGGATAATTCCAAGCCCAGTCGGGCATAAGCTCTCCTGAACTTAATGAAGACGATATTACAGAACGACGTTCAGAAGACAAATAGTATACCCGATCCCCGTCACAAGCTAATAAGGGATTAGTAACCAGATTAGATAATCTACCCTTTATCGAAGAAATTCTTTAATTAATTAATTACATTATGCCTTTTATAACCCGAGGCAAAAAAGATCCTTCTTTTTCCCAGATCCAGCATTTAACCCCGGCTTTAGAGGATACCATTAAGGTTTAGGGAGATTCGGAGGAAGAAGAAGAACTAAAGGTTTAGAAACCTTAGGGCCCAAAAGGAAAAGAGAAAGAGCTTTCCCCTAAAGAGAAAATGGAGATCCTGTTACGCAGAATCCAAGCCCTAGAAAAGGATAGAGAAGAAAGACCCTAACCCCCCAGAAAAAGGATGGCTTAACCTACCCGAGGAATGGAAGAAAGAACTTTAGCACCCTTATTGTTCGGCCTTAATCGGTATCGCGAAACTATTATCCCACCCCCTAGTTATTACGGAATGCCAGAAATTAAGGGTTATAAACTAATTACCTTAAAGCCTTATAACGGAATTATAGATATGGAAAGATTCCTTGTTTAAGTTAGAACTTACCTTAAGTTTTACCAGAGCTTCTTAACGGAGGACTATCAAAAGGTGATAGCCATCTTTCAGCTACTTGCTGGACGAGTTTTTCTGTGGTTCGAGCTTATTATAAAGGATTACCTGGAGAATTACCCTAAGGAATCCTTAGATACTACCAATTACATTTTTAGCGATTACCAATACTTCGAAAACCGAATGCGAGCTATGTTTAAAGACCCAGACAAAAAATAACACGCGGTGAAATAACTATACCTTTTTTACTAGACCAAGTTAGCCGCAGAATATACGACGGAATTCAACCGCCTGGCCGCAATTTCCAATTTACCAGAGAGCGCGTTATTCCACCCCTTTTACGACGGCTTGAAACTACAAGTTAAGGACGAAATGTACATGGTACCTAAAACAGGATCCTTTGAAAGTATACCGACAAAGTAATTATTGCTAACCGACGCACCTTTAACCGGTATTTCGAAAAAAAAGGAATTAACAAACGAAATAACGATAAAGGCTTTGGCAGCCGAATTAAGAAGGATAAGGGCAAGCCTTAAAAAGAAGCAAGCACCGTTTCGAAGGAGCCCAAAAAAGATAAGTCCGATATAAAGTGTTTTAACTGTGGTAAAAAGGGACATTTTAAAAACGAGTGTCGCTCCCCCGTAAGGAGGAACTTTAAAAAGGGAGGGATTCCTTAACCTTAAAAGAAAGCCAGAGTAGCTAAATAAGAAACCGATAGTAAGGCAGAAAAGGAAGAGAATGAAGTTAGTTCGATTTCCTTCCAGCCAGAATTCATTATTGCTACTACCATTCAGATCCAGAACGACATCCCAAAATACGAGGATTGCCCTATTTGCCAGGACTTTAAGGCTAAAGCCTATAAGTATTACCCCGGATAGATAGCCTTCAGGATAACCATAAAGTTAGGATACTTTTGTTATTTTGATACATCTTAGTATGAGATATACGATAAAAACGATTAGTTCCGACCCGACGCTAGTAATTATAGATAGTTGTCCCCGGAGCTTTATAAGCTTCCCGAATGTACGGTACATATTAAACTACGAGAAAACCAGCATAAATTATTGCACTTTACCGCTTGTTACGTCGACGATTGTCTCGTACATCTTAAAGCTAAAGAAGATAACGACTTTTGGCCTAAATGAAATAAGGAGATATTTACAGAACCAGATAACAAGTGCAGATGTACAGAAACTCCCCGATAGCCAGAATACCCTAGGTTTTGTTACTTACATCCCGAATCAGAATAAAGCTAAAAGGTTATATCGTAAGGATGTTTGTGTTATTCCCCGATGCTTTATATCTAATACGAATTCCTAAATATGGGAATACCTTTTTCGGAGGTTTACATTTTTAACCTAATAATTCGAAAAATGTAAGATTAAGGATTAAGCCCGAAAAGAATAGTTATTTCCGAATGTAAATATGGCAAAAAAACATGGTTTAAATGCAAAAACGATTAATGTATTAAATACGTTATTCGAAAGGCGCGCGAATGGAGACTTTCTTAGGCTGGATATTATCATAAGTTAAAAAACGCTAAAGGCCCTCGAAAATAAGGCATTGAAAAGCCCCAATTTATAAGACCTTATGCGAGGCGGTAAAGGGATTACGTAACCAGATCGAAATTCCATTTTAATATAAGAACAGCATATTTAAAGCTATAATCGACTTAGGAGCCGAAGGTAACTTTATCTTTCTCGCGGCGGCAAAGAGATATTAGGTTCTTTGGAAATATAAGTTAAAGTCCTATAAGTTACGTACGGTAAACGGAAACCTATCCAAATATAAAAACGGACAAGTTTTACGAAAAACGGAAAAACTTCCCGTTTAGATCCAAGGATACCAAAAACGAATTTCGCTGGATATTGCCGATATTTCCGGATACGACATTATTTTGGGAATGCTATAACTTAGGACCAGTAATTTATATATTAATTAAAAATACTAAACATTTTCTTGGAAAAGCGATAAGAAATTACCTAAGGAGGACGAGCAGGAGATCTGCTATGTTATCAGAAAGGTATAAGTGCTAGATCAAGCCGAAATAGTATTACCTAAATATCGAAGATTTAAAAAATTATTTAAGGATAAAAAAGATTACAAGTTATTATTATATGGTTAATAGGATTATCGGATACCTATTAAGGAAGGATATTATCCTAAACTTCATAAGATTTATTATATAAACCTTAAAAAGTTAAAAGCTTTGTAAAAAACTATTTAATTTGATTTGAAAAAAGGATATATTTAACCTTTTAACTTTCCTGCTAGATACCCCGTCCTTATGGTACCAAAAACCAAAGACGGAAAGTAAAGGATTAACAAAAACGAAGATCTGGTTTTTAGAAAAGTTATCGACTATAGATAGCTTAACGATATCACAATTAAGAATAAATACCTTTTAACCCTTATGAATATACTGAAAGAAAACGTTAATAAAGTTAAATGGTTTACTGCACTTAATTTTCGAGACGGTTATTACCGTATCAGAATGGCCTAAGGAAAAGAATGGAAAACGGCATTTAGAACGATATACGGATTTTACGAATACCGAGTAATGCTTATGGGACTTATTAATGCCCCTGCCAATTTCTAACGCCTGGTTATAATTACTTTACGAAAATTCTTGGATAAGTTCGTATTCGTTTACCTCGACGACATTCTCATTTACTCCGAGATTCTGGAAAAGCATAAATAACATATGGCTTAAATGCTTTAAACTCTGGATAAGGCGAATATCCGAATTAACCTAGCCAAAAGCGTATGGCATATATAAAAGCTAGACTTTCTGGGATATATATTTACCCTTGGCCAAATTTAAATTTAACGCTTTAAAATGGAAGCAGTTAAGGACTGGCCTATCCTTAATAAAGCGACCGTTACCGATATTTAACAAATTTTAAGATTTACGGGATACGTACGAGGCCTAATTAAGGGATATGAAGATATAGTTAAATTATTAACGAAACTTACCACTAAAAAGTACGTTAATAAGGAGTTTAAGTTTCCAAAAGATATAAAAAAGGTATTTTAAATCTTGAAGGACGTAATTACCAGTGGACCTATAATAAGATTACTTAACGCAAATAAGAAAAAACGCCTAAAAATAAACGTTTCGGATTACGTATTAGGTGCCGTCCTAAAATAACTAAAGGATAACGACAAATGGTACCTAGTAACCTATTACTCGAAAGCATTTCAAAATGCAGAACTTAAATACCCGATTTATGATAAAGAACTATTAGTAATTATTAACGCTTTTAAAGAATGGGAACCTTTCTTTAATGGAACTAAAAAACCTTTTGATATTTACTCCGATTATAAAAACCTTACTCGATTTATGAAGGCTTAGGAACTAAATAAACGATACGAAATTTAAATGATTTTCCTGTCAAAATTTAACTTTAAAATATATCATATCAAAGGAAAGGAAAATATTTAGGCGGATATTTTCAGTTGCAAAGGCGATTATGATCCGAAGGTTCCCAAACGAAATATGTAAATGCTACAGTATAATAAGGATGGCACTGTACGGTTATACGAAATCCTAAAGAAATTAACCCCAGAACTTTTGATAAGGTTTCGAAGTTTTTACGATATAAATAAAAAAAAAGAAATTTAACAGCTAAAAGGACAGCTAAAAAGCCAGCTGTTATATTATAGCAAAATTTATGTTCCTAGGAACTAATAGGAATAATTTGTGAAAAAATTCCACGAAGACCTATTATATGGATATTAAAGAATTTTCAAGATTACCCGACGGCTATAGGAAAAGTACGATTTCCCAAAATTAAGCCGAATAATTAAGAAAGTTGTTAAAAATTGCAATATTTGCAACAAGGCCAAAATAGCACGCCATAAGCCCTATGGGCTATTGTAACCTACCGACATTCCTGATAAGGTATGGAATACCATAGCTTAAGATTTCGTTACCAGCCTTCCTTTATCGAAAGACCTAATTACTGGAGTCGAGTACGACGGAGTTTGGGTGATCGTTAACAGACTTACTAAATATGGATACTTCCTACCTTTTAAAAGAACCGCGACGGCAGAATAACTGGCTTATGTATTTATCCGACATTACCTTAACAAATACGGAATACCAAAAAAGATCATTTTTAATCGAAATAAGCTTTTTACATCCAGGTTTGGCACCAGCTTTTTTAAATAAATAGGCGTTAAGCTTAAGTTTTCGACAGCTTATTACCCTTAAACAGACGGTCAAACGGAACGACTAAACCAGACCTTGGAATAGTACTTTCGAAGCTATGTTAACTATTAGCAAAATAATTGGGTAAAGCTGCTACTATTGGCATAAGTGGCCTATAATACGTTTACTAACGAAGATATGGGTATATCTCCCCATATAGCCGTATACGGATACGAGGTAATAATCCAACGATTAAAACAATCGACGCATAAGGCTCCTGCAATCACCACCATAATTCCCCAAGCAAAAATAATGGTAACGGAAATTAAGATAATACAATCCCGCCTACGAACCGAGTTGCGTTTTCTTCAGCGGAAAATGGCCTAATATTACAATAAGAAAAGAATTAAGGGATTAATTCTAGCGAAAAGAGATAAAGTTTATTTACTACGTTAAAGACAAAACGTAATATCGAATATTTCACAAATTAAGACCAAAAGGCCTAGCGATAAGCTTGATTTTAAGAAACTTGGCCCGTTTAAGGTTAATAAAGTTATTTCCAAAACTAACTACCGACTTTTATTACCCAAAATAATGAAAATATACCTTGTTTTCCACATTTCCCTGCTTAAATCAGCACCTAAGAACGCCCCGCTAGAGACCAGTTTGGAAGTCGAAAAAAATGATAATAAGTACGAAGTCGAAAAAATACTGGATTCCAAAATGGTTAAAAACAAGATCCAGTACTTAGTTAAATGGGAAGGATATTTATACGAAGAAAACACTTGGGAACCACTTAACCACTTAACGAATGCGATGGACCTGGTTGAGACGTTCTACCGGCAGAATCCTGACCGACCGTTTCCAGCGCGGCTAGGGTCGTGGGCGATAACGGTCCCCCGCTTAAATCCAACCTAGCGGCGGTCCAGTCGAAGGAAGTAAACGCCTCCGCCGTGGCGTCCATCTTAGAAGCAAGCCGCGTTTACTCCGCCTTTATTCGGCGCCGCTCCTCTTCCATCTTCTCTTTTTTTTCCAGTTTATCCAGCCTAAATTCTTCGCTGAAAATCTTAACGGCTTTCCTTTTCAGAATGTCCTTCTGACGACGCAAGCGTTGCAACTTATTTATTTTTTTCGACATTTCTTCCTGAAACCTCCGTTAAAGCTTTACGAGCTTATCCTTAGCGACGCGACGTTCTTTTTGAAGACGGTCGCGCTTAGAACCAATATTTTCTAAGGAAGATATGGTAACGGCCTGACCGTCGTAGTTACGCTAAAGACGAAAATAGTTGTAATAACTTGGGATGTCCTTAGTCATGAAACACTGTTTTTCTCCGAAAATTAAATAATAAAAATACGGCAAAACCTTGAAACCAAATTTGATAATGTATGTTGACCGCTTGTCCCTGGACTGACGCTGATTGGCACGAGGCTTTCGCGCTAGTTTCTTTATATGACCCGTCATGATAAGTTGGTACTTAACGAGGAACAAATTTTGATTGGAAGGAGGGATTATTCACTTTTTTATCTTTAGGATAAAGATCCTGAGAGGAGGAGAATAATGTTACGGATCTTTAATGGGACCTGGGCTTAAGGCTTGGCTCTCGGAGCTGGCGCAACCCCGCGGACGAAATTATGTGACAGTAAGAGTAATCTAGTCGATCTAATAGATCACATAGATCAAAGTGATCTATATAATCTGGCAGATTCAACAGATCTACGACATACTTACTTAGGAATAAATGGATATATAAGATTCGGTCTCTCTTGTAAATAGCACTTACTTAGTTTCGCTCCTTAGCTATCAATCTAAGCTCTCGACTAAAGGCAACTACACCGTTCTCTAATTAAGGGAAGAGTCTTTAAATCTCTTTAACGAACAAGACCCCTAGTAAATCATTCCTCGCCCTATTGTTACCTGCAAATCAAGACCCCATTTCGGATACTGTTCATACTTCCAGGTGGATGTATGACAGGTTCGTTACAGGTACCTTTTTATTTCCGGCGGGCTCTTTTTTCGGCGCGCTGGCGATCCAAGTCATATAATGTATAACGAACCTTGTTAAGCGGAATTTGGGCGGGCTCCTGTTGGGCTTGGCGCAAAGCCTATAGAGTTGCTTTATCGAAAAGGACTTTATCTGGCTCATTTCGTAATCCTCTTTTGGTATCTTCTTAAGCACGTTAGCGTTCCAGATCGTCTATCGTATGGCGGATATCTTTAAGCGGAACCTCGATTCGCTTTATTCGAAGCATGGTACAAAACGGAACGGTACGGACCGGTATGCTTAGAACGAAAAGTAATTAAATAAAAAGGTGCCGTATTTGGCCGATATAAGGATTAAACGAAAGGGATAAACGTGTTTATTATCGAAGGAACGGGCTACGGGAAAGTAACAAAAGGACGAAGGAAGATTAATACGTAGTTATAGGCCGGCTTATTAAGCGGGAGCATTCTGAAGCCGACGATTACGCAAAGCCTGGCCGAGGCCGTTCCAGGATCGTAAGCCCTTCGCCCGCAACATGGATATTTACCAGAAGGATGCCTGGATCGGTAGCATCCGACCAGAAGGATGACATACCAAGGTGCGGCGCTTGGATACGGGCCAGATTTCGTGAGCAAGGAGGTTCAGTTAACGTAAGCATGGCTAGGACTTCGTAAAGCATAAAAAAGCAGTATGGACTGGGGTTGATACGTACGATGATATCGTGACGCCCGTTTCCAGGGTTACGGGGCTAATAAACGCTATCGCGGTTAGACCTTGGTTATATTAAAAGCCAGAACCCCCTGTCTTACGTAACGCCGTTATAATGGTTATTAAATAAGGCTAGGAACGTTTTAAGAGGCAAATAAGTAAAGCATCGTTTATTACTATCATAGCTCTAGTTCGTCACCTGAGCACCATGTAATGTTCGTAACCAAAAAACCGTACGGAAAGGGATTTTTCGCGTACCTTCGGGATATATTTTATGACTGCTTTTTTGTTAAGGCGGAAATTATTTACGCATAAAAATATGCTGGGCTACCCTAACAAAAGGGTTAAAGATAATTTTAATATATTCTATTCTTTTTTTATAGGCATAAATAATTACTAAATTAATTTTTATTCCAGTAGCGGATAATTAATAGCTCGTTCGTCGGCATTAGGAACAGGCCCAGGGCAGCCTATTTTTAACCCCCTGGGAGTACAATTTTTCTCAAGCCTCGAAAGGTTAGAGATAATCTTATCCACCGGCCGGCAGCTTATTCGAGGGCATAACTTAATTAATACGGTCCGATTGTAGTTCGTTAGGATTAGTTTTTTTAATAATAGAACGGGGGAACATGGAGAACTTCTTGATGAGATTAATGGAATTGATATACCCTTATCCATGCACGTATACCCCTTCCCTTAAACGGACGAGTGGGAAAATTAATGGTTTTTTTTCGACGTTTAGCTTTATCCGTATCAGCTACATTTCCGTCGTAGGGTTAAGGACGGGGTTAAGTTAACCATTAGGATATGGGAAGATTCGTACGCAAAGTTAGCCCAGGTCCGTGGATAGATGTATGTTTAACCATATGTAACCAGTCTTATGTGCAAGCTCCAGCAGATGGCCCCCTGGAAGTGGAGTATCTTTTTACCAAGAATTTTTAACAGAAACTAACCGACCCATTCCAGGATCGCGGTAAGGTCTCCTGGGCTTGCGGATTGAAGATACCCAGCTATAGCGCCGCATGCTAGCTTTTACGGACCTGTCGATACGACGACATTCCGTTTTAAGCCTGGATCGTTAAGCAGCAGCCAGCTAAAATGCTGCGGTTTTATTTAATACAGAACATATCTCGTACCACCTAATGACAAAGATCCGATATTTAAAGGCGGCCAGGCATTCCACATATTAGCGTACATACCTTACGATCAGCAACCATGGAAAAGCCGTATTGACTAGATAAAGAGCTCGCCTAAGGGTGGCTTTATATCCAGGAAGTGGATATATGGGAGGGGTAGCATCGTCGGTATGCTAAACCCTGCGCTGTTAGAGGAAAAGCTCCAGCCTGGACAAGATATTTTGGTCGTGCTTGCAGATAAGTTCGGCTTTATATCGAAAGCTACGTTCGATAATGCTACTGCGACTGGGAAGGAGCCCTTTCCATAAAAAGGAAAGGTTGAACTGGGAAAAAGGCGAAATCCTTTTAGTAGCAGCCCGAATGCTTTATTATTTAAACGTACCAAGGATTTTTCGTTTGGTAGAGAGGCGAATGTGTTACGGCCTTGTCCACCGTAGCAGCTCATATACAGCTGTACGCACCAGAATGATTGCCACAATTGCGATCATTCCACCGATCTTTTGCCCTGGTGGCGCAGCGGTATTGGTGCACCCGTTACAGAATGGTAGGGGGTTTGAGACCGTGGATGATAAATATATCCTTATCGACCCGCGGCTTGAATAGGAATCAGCGGACCACAAGACGGAAGCGATGTTTATAATAGGTTAACATTTAACGCAGCAGATTTTACGGACCAGAACTAAGCATTAGATTAATATAGAATTAAATCATTTCATAAAGTCCGGATTAGACAAACGAGGTGCATCCGCTATAACCGTCGAATATAAAAAGCAATTAATGAAGCTACCGGTAGAAAACACCACTTATTCGTCTTTTAAAGAAATAAAGCAAGAGCTTGTTGAATTTGCCAAGTCGGAAGGCTATGGCATTCGTATTTGTCGATCCTTTCAAAAAATCTTAAAAGTTACAGAAGACCTAATTACAAACAAAAAAGTTGTTGTAAGAATACAGCTCCCTGTAGCCATAAAGGGCTAGGGCAGGACCCCATATATATCCTGATAAGACCTTATCCAAATATCAAGAAAAGTAACTAAGTTGCTGATAACCCAGAAGGGTTTGGAATTGCTGATCTTTTGGTCTTGTGGTTAGCGTCGCACCCTCGCTTATCTCACATTGTTTGGTAATGTGACCGCATAGGGGCAAAACTATCATTCGACGCAAAGTTCCAAGATAAGGTAAATAGTAAGGCAAAAGTTAAAAAAAAGCGGAAACAAAAAAATAATTAAGGGTTGAAAAAGATAGGTTGTACTTTTTCGTTTAATGCCGTGAAGGTTAAGAGGGGCACCGACCGATAGGAAATAAGATATAAAGCAGACGTAAGTCAACATATCCATAACCATAAACTAAGCGATAATCTTGTTATACGTCCCAAGGGAAAAAAGTAAATAATATAAATATAGTTACAGCAAAGGATGAAAATCCCAATTAGGAGGATATATATAAAGCCAGAGTCTTTTGTCTCTTGCACCTGCTCGTTATGGCTCGAGCTTAATTTCGCCTAGTGTGGCTTGTGGATCTGTGGCGAGTTGTGGCTTTGTGGCGAGTACGTTTTATGTTGAGGCGTAGACAGCACGGATCGATTTGAGGCCCGAGCTTAATTTCTGCTCTCCAGGAGGGCGCGGAAGGAAGAACCTTTCGTTCCGAAAGGCATAGATGCGTACCAGTTAAGCTGTGAGCTAGTAGAAAGTGGACTAGTTGACATGTATCAGCGTCCAAAACTGGCCGCTTATCCCTTCAGATAGATTAGTGGTTTTGGGACGATGTACAGGATCGGACATCATGGTGTGGTAGCTCGTACGGAATCGTCCGCTGCAGTTGATCGGGCCAACCAAGCGGGTATAAATACATCTACTAAAAATAGTTTGAGGTGGGTCGGCGGTAGCTCTTTTCTTTTCCCTACTCCCACTACATAATCGAGCAGCCAGAAACGGATGCTCAAGGTCTAGAACTGGACCCGTCTGGAAATGGATGCCCTGGCAAACAGGTACAGGACCTGGAAACAGAAACTGAGAACATATAATCTCGGAGGCAGGAATAAGTGCCTACCGATAACAGTGGCCTGCTAAAGAAGTCGCTTTTAGGTAAATATAGTGGATAAGATATCTGGCCAAGGGGTCCCTTGTATGAAGATGAATACATAATATTCTGTGATAATTCCCCGAGACGTAACTGGTAAAGGGATGTTCCGGACGTCTGTCATTCTTCGGCATTGTGAACAAACGCGGGTGGAGTGCTGTCAGCGGGGTGCCGGAGTGGTGATTCTTCGGGAAAAGCTCCCAGGAGGTCTCGTGAATTGAAGGAGTAGAAAGCAAGGGGGGGAAGCGAGGGGGAGATGCAAGGGGGAGACGCAAGGGGTGGAAAATGAGCTTTTCATAGAACAGGAGCTCATAAGAAAAATCTCGTAAGAGATACTTCGTAGGAAATATCTCGCAGGAGATACCTCGTAAAAGGAATCTCGTAGGAGAAACCTCGTGAGAGATACTTCGTAAGAGAAACCCCGTAAGAGATCCTATATCTTACGAACCTTATAATTCTTACGATATTTCTGTTTTATTAGCCAACCTCGTAAAAGAAACTTCGTAAGAGATCCTATATCCTACGAGCTTATAATTCTTATGATATTTTTCTTTCCTTAGTTAACCTCGCACAAAAAATTTCCTCCGAGATTTTATATTTTACGAATTCTAGATCCTTAAAAGGTTTTTTCTTTATAAGCCAATCCTATAAGAGAAAGTTTTCATCGTATATTGAGGCATATTAGGCGCCGTAGGATGGACTAGTTGGCATGCTTATACCGGTATGAACCCGAACCACTGAAGAGGAAATTAGATAGGTGGAAGCCGGTAACGGGCCTGGTTTGTATTGTGTGGTTTCCGGACGATGGGCAGAACCGGACATGGTACGGGATATGAGTGGGCTATGGTAGTATATGGTGGCGTATTCCAAAATTGGATATCTGGTGTTCAAAACTGGCTGTTTATATCGCTACGTATTTTTAATAATTCCCGAGTAAACAGGCTTATCACACTTTTCGGGGCCCACAATAAATATGTCATTTATTTTCATTTTACTAACTTGGATTGTAGGAATTTTAAGTTTGGATGTGACTCCTAGAAAGGCCGTCAGTTTCGAGCTCCAAGTTGGAGTTACGGCCGTTAGCTTTACAGAGTTTGATAACATCTCTCAGATGACATCATATGACATTTTGCACGGGCCACTTAAATCAAGCCGCCCACCCGCGCCTACACAAGCCACTTTGCGTCATATCAGCCACGCCAGCCAGGTCCCGCTAGAGTAGGCTAATTAAGTCAGGTTAACGACGGATCTAACGCTGCTAAGGATCATCCACAGCACGCAGGACGGCCTTGGTACAGGTATGCGGACCAGACCACGAATAAGCAGATTCCACCGCCTAATTATAGGCTTAAAAGGACTGTCGTCATCCTAACCTACTCGGCTAGATTTCGCTGCCGAAAACTTTTTATGCGGAATGGCTAACTAGGTGCTTCTAGTTCCAGACAGCTGATTCGCTGCAGTCGACTGCGGATGTTGTTACGCTAAGGCGCTAGCATAGATTGCGGTGCGAGTGCTCGGATTTTCGTGAGCTGATAACAGCGGAGCGACGCGTGCAGCTTAGGGCGTGACGCGTTGTCTCTAGAATGCGGTTACCCTGAGTATGGCGTCCCGCTTGGAACCTGCAAGGTACCTCAGCAGCCTAGCTTGGCTCTTTACGCCGTGATGTAGCCGTTCACCAGAGCTTATCAGACAGTGTGGTATGGCCGCTAAAATCTGCTACGAGCAACAGACAAGACACCCTAGCATTGGAGGAATCTGATAACTTGACCCAGACCTATGGCAATGCGCCTACCCGACGTAGCCATCAAGTCTCACATGCCAGCCATTTAAAATCCCTATCGCATAAGGAATCGAGAAAATTAACATGGAGCAGCCGAGCCCTATTTAAACTGTAAATACAACGTTGCGATGGGTATGCGGATATTAGGGTTAAGTTTTGGCCGACGAATCCCGGCCCTGGGCGAAATGTTACGGCAGGTCTTTAGTCAGATAAAAGAGCGCCCCTGGGATTACCAGGCCGAACGCGCATATGGGCCCTAGAATGGCAAAAGCGGTAAAGCCGTGACGCCCGCTGGAAATCGGCGTTATCCCGGAGCCGCTCCGTAACGAGGCCTACCTGCATTGCGGTTAGCACCACGACGATAGGCAGGAGGACAAGACCGGCCCATTCTTTTCATCGCCTCGTGTTTTGGGGGCGTCATCTTGATGAAGGCCCTCGTACTCGCTGCTGATAGTGACGAATACCGTTCTATCAGCAGAGCGACGCGTGGCATTGTCTTTCTTGCCACTCCGTTCCGAGGGACTGCATTCCAAGACATAGCCAGCTGGGCAGTCCCACTCCTCGACAGCGTGAAAGAGCCAACCTCCGACCTGCACGAACTAGTGCGCGGATTCACTCTAGCGTGTCAGAGGCATCTCTACGGAGTGTTCACCTTCTACGAAACTGGCAAGACGAGTCTCCGACGCAAGATACTTCCAGGCTGGTGGTTCACGAGCCACACGGAGAAACTAGCGAGTACTATGAACACTCGCCATTCCACTCTTGCCCTTCATCCTATGTTTGCGGCAAGCAGAATACGGCTAACGCTCGTCAGCTGGTCGACCGATCCTCGGCGACCCTCGACATTAATACACACCCACTGCCACCCGATCTGCCCCACGTAACGATGAATAAGTTCTACGGCCCTGACAACCCTGCTTACGAATGCGTTGCTGGAAAAATTAAATTCTCCGGCGTATTCGAATGAAGTCCTTGCTCGAGCAAGCCGACACACTGATACGCGACGAACATTATACGGAAGACAGGCTTAGGATTGAACGATTATCGGGCAAGCGGTTGCCGAGGGATTAGTGCTATATTAACCTAGCCATTATGGAGCAGTCTGGCCAAGACGTAGGTCGCTTAAGGGAAAAAGATATAGCGCCCTCCCGGTTTTCCCTCTTCGCTCGACAGAAGGTTGAGACGCCAGATAAGACGATCCAAGTCGAGTTGGCGACAATCTTTAACCGGCGCAAAGGTTTACCATTTGCCCTACCATTAACACCACTCTGCCATGAACTTATCGTAACTTAAGCATCTCCTCCGCCAGCTCGCCTCGTTCCCACATTTGCACTGCCTCGTTACCTATGAGTCTATGGATGTATGACTCCCCAACAAAAAGGAAACCGCTTTCCTGCATTCGGAAAATATATAGCACTCCTCCCTTAAAATTCACGAAGATCAAGTTTCCCGGCTGCGTCCCCGTCGGACCAATCCTTATGCGTCCCTTAAGAGTTACGATAAACTTCCTATTGAGGCAAAAGTTACTGGCCAGCGCGGCGTAAACCTTAGCATCGCTACCCATCGACAGCTCGCGTAACGGCCTTATAATCTCTTGGTCGCCGGTAAGGCATAACTGCCGATACTTGCTGCTAGATAAAAGATTGTGCAAGTATGCCGAGCCGTCCTTTAATATTTACTCCGTTGTTTGCCCGCCGAAAAGGTGTTATTTTGCCGTTATGGCCTTAACCCAGGAGGTTATCCAGTCCGTAAGGGCCTTCCCTTTTGGCAAAAACGGAAGTGCCACTTTCCAAAGCTATAAGAGTAAAGGGCCGCGAACATGTCGTTCAAACGGCTGCAGTTTGTCGTCGAATTTGGTTGCGCTAACGATAGCGTCGGCCTTCAGGCCGCCTAGTTTACGGAGTCCGAGAGGGCTTACTCTCTCATTTCAACTTTTTCTTAAAAAAATTAATATATGTACACCCAATTTCTTAATTAGACGTAGCTGCTTAATTAGATTTTTAAAGAAGGTGCATACGCTAAGCTAATAACCATTATATCAAATTTTACGCGATCTCGTTAGTTAGGTAGATATTGTAATACAGTACATAATCAATCGGTAAGCCTTTAACTTTTTTATCAAATAACTTTACGCCCGCATCCCTTATGCATTTGATATTGACACTATTTAAATCGTCTTAATAAGGCGATTTAAATGGTGCCAAAATTATAAACTTTTTTCTTAATTCTAATAAGATGGGAAAAATTTAATAAGATCGAATAAAATCGAATATATACAAATATTAACTGGTCGTCGTTCATTAGATTATACCGGAACGTACCGCAATACTTAAGGAAAAGCCCAAGAAAGGCCAGATAAGTATAACCAAAATAAGCTAAACATTATCAACTAAAGGCGATCCTAAAGTTACCGGATCGAATAAGAACGAGGGAAATTACGGTTTAAGTAATGGCCGCTTCCGATGGGACACCGGACTCCTCGTAGTTACGCCCGATTCAATCGACAAGCAGTCGATTAATAAGGAAGTAACCGCGTACTGGCTCGAGCGCATTAGAAATAATACGTTTATAAAGGCATTCGATATCGTAAAAAAAAAGAAGGTAAGTAAAGCATAATCGAACATAATCGAATAACCGCGGATAATAAAGTAATGGGATTAAATCTAACCAAATTCGAAAATGGTCCTACAACTTTTAAAGCCCTTTAAGTACCGCGTAAGTAATAAGTGGATTACAGCCATATTTAACATAGGCCGCAATTACCAGGCTTAAACCTTAACGGCTTATATTTTCCTACCGTATATAATATTATATTTAATCGAATAAAATCGAATAAAATAAAAGCTAACTAAGTAACAGCGAAAAACAAGAAGCCCTACGTATAATATTCGAGCTATAAGTTACGTAGTCCTTACCTGGACTGCCTTAGTTTCGGCAATAATTAGTTCGGCCGCGCCTGCAGCAACTGCAAGTACTTAGGTACCCCTTAAAACTGTTCGTTCTTTAAAGAGCGAGTTGCCGGTAAGTCAAATTAACCCGATCGAATAACCACGTAACGCAATCTAATATAATCGAATAAAAATAAAGGAGGAAAAACAGAAACGAGCGGACCGTTTCGAGGAGATACGTAACAATCCGGACAAGATCTGGTTTACCTAAGATGATCTTAAAGATCATCTGGCCTCAAAGCTCGAAAAGCTAACTAATATCATCCAATCCGAGCTGAACGAGCGCGTTTTTAAACGCGCTATACCGGGTAAGTCCCCGGCTAAGACTCCTGCAAAAAGATAGCGTCAGGTTTAATCTAATAAGATCAATTAACCGTAAGCATAAACACGCATACTGGTATATACATAAGGCACTGCGCATTAAGGCAGCATAAAAAAAGGCGTTCGTACGTAAATATTATTACGATTTTAAGATTTTAAATTTGTTTTAATAAAATATAATTTCATGCCATTATATCGAACTCGATCGAATAATTATAAATATAATAATAAAAATATAATAATAATAATAACGTACCATATTAATAAATCGGTTATATTAATAATTTGGTAATTTTTTTAATATTTTATAACGTACCACACAATTGAACGGACCAAACAATTAAGCGGACCAATTTTGCGAACATCCCAACTACCTAACTTCAATTGCCCATTCCTTAACACCAACAATATGGAACGACTTACTAAAAAAGCGAAAATAAACCTAGCTATTCAGGCTAAAAAACAAAACTCGAAACTTAATTATGCGACACTTAATTCTATATATAAAGTTACCAAAACGACCTTAAAGGCCCGATATAACGGTCGACGCGCCCGAACCGATATTATCCATCCTAGGCAAATATTAACGCCGACCGAAAAAAAATCCATTATCGAAAAAGTCCTTAACCTAAATGCACGAACGTTTCTTATCCGGCTTTAACACGTTAAAGATATAACGAATCTATTACTGGCCCAACAAGTTACAACACGCGTCGGAATTAATTGGGCGTCGAACTTTGTTAAACGGCAAAAAAAACTTAAAACGCGTTTAAATCGAAAAATTAATTATTAACGGATACGGTACGAAAATCCAGAGGTATTTCGCAAATAGTTCGAACTCGTTCGGGCTATAATCGCAAAGTACGGTATCGCAAAAAAGGATATTTATAATTTCGACGAAACGGGCTTTTTAATAAGGCTTTTAATAACATCCGGCATAATAATTACAAATATTAAAAAACGTGGAAAACCTAAATAAGCGTAATAAAGGAATCGGGAATAAATTATAATTATTTAAGCTATTAATTCGTAAGGTTAAACTTTGCCGTTATTTATCATATTAACGGAAAAAACCTATTTTAATTCCTAATATCGCGATAACCTATTACTAACCGATTAAAAAGTTAATATAAGCCATAATAACTAAATAACGAACGAATTAGGTTTAAAATAAATTTAATACTTTAATAAGCATACATAAACGCGTACGAAAAAAACCAAACGTCTCCTTATCCTTAACGGCCACGAAAGCCACCATTCGATCGAATTCGAAAAATATTACGCGAATCACGGTATTATTACATTTTACATACCTACGTATTCCTCTTATCGGCTTTAACCTTTCGACGTATCCTACTTTTCCGTTTTAAAGCGCGCTTATTCGCTTTATATCGAAAGTTTAATACGACGTTATCATACCTACATCACGAAAAAAGATTTTCTTGCCGGTTTCTACGGCGCGTTTAAAGCTGCCATAACGTCCGATAATATCAAATCAGGATTTATTAAAGCTGGACTTATTTTATTTGATCCTAATAACGTTTTATCCGATTTGGAAATTCCTCCAGTTATACCTATATTAACCGTCTCCCCGCTTACCTCCACCGGTTTTAATTTTTCGCCCTTTACGAAAACCCTTATAAATATCCGTAAAATAATAAAACAAGGACGTTATTTATAAAGAAGGATCAAAAATTACCAGGGTAATTCGCCGATAAAAATCGTTAAATCGGTTAATCTATTAACCAAAAGTTATCTGGTATTTTAGTATAAAGTTACTTTCCTAAAATAAAAGGCTACCCAATTACGCGAAACCAACCACGTCCTTAACAAACGTCGTAAAATTAAAAACAAACGTTTTTAAAAAAAAGAAATACTTATTATATAAAAAGGACAAACTCTTCTGGCCGAAAAGGAAAGGGGTAATAAAAAAATGCAATTAATAACAATTAGAAAGGGTCGTCGTAAAAGGGTTAAAACCAAGGAACGGAAATGTGGCGTCTACGGCAAGCCCGGACATAATACGCGTATTTATAAAGAAGTTGTAGATACGTCTAACGAAAAAGAATCCGATTAATTTTAATTAATGCGATATATTATTGTTAAATTATTTGAATTTATTGTTACGAGGTGCCAAAAACCGGTCCGCTTAATTATTTAGTCCATTCAATTATGTGGTACGTTATTAATAAAAATAAATAAATTATAATATTAAATTTATTATTATTAAAAATAATAATAATAATAATAATAATAATAATAATAATAATAATAATAATAATAATAATAATAATAATAATAATAATAATAATAATAATAATAATAATAATAATTTTATTTTATATTTTCCTTACTTTATGTTATTCGATCTTATTCGATTTTATCCATTTATGTTAGTTCTTATCTATCTTTAGCCGTTTATGCTTTAACCTTTTCTCTTCTCTTTTTTCATATTCAGTTCCGTACGCTGAAATGCCGCGACAATTAGCTGGCCTCGAACCTTACCGGTTATGGCTTATCCAACGTTATAAAGATAGCATTTTTATTAATTCCTTTATCTCAACTTTATTTAAACGTTATGATATTTTTATCAACCCTTTAACGTTTTACCGATACTTACGCAAATAAAAGGTTTCTTTTAATCAAATTCGATCAAATATTACCGAAAAATATCGGCAGCGTTTACATTTCTTATTTTTCGAATACGTTTTATCGGATTTTTAACTTTTTGATCATTTTCAACGTAACGGTTTTACGATATTTTTAAAAAAAGTAACTTTTATCCGTTCTAAACTAGGCCTTTTACGCCGCTAGGATACCGATTTTTTTGCGTTTAAATTATAAAAAGTACATAATTTCTTTAACTAAAAAAAACAAAACGAGAATATAGTTGGCCGTATAAATATACGTACGCTTTACACTTATTTAAAACAACGCTTTTTTAATTTCTTTCGCGATTTTATATTTAAGCTTTATATTAAATATTTCCATAACGATAAAATCGAAAAAAAACGATCGAAAATTTATCGAAAAAAAGGTAAATAAATTTATCCGGAACCAAATTATATATAATTTATTAATAATTATTGCAAGTTATAAAAATACGGATTCAAAATTTACGTTAATATTAATATTTATTCGCAATATATCATATAGTTTTATTACGGTATTTTCACTTATACCGGTCGCTTTATACTTTACCAATATTTTTTTATTATTTATTAACTTAAATTTATTCCTTTAATTTTCCGTTCGGATCGCAAAAACGAAACCTAATATATGACCGTTACTTATTACCTTTTATCGAACTCGAGTCCCGGTCGGCGTCATCCGCGTATCTACCGACAATCCCAATTTAATATAATCAAATCCGATCGGTTTACGGATATCTTCAAAAATATTGCTAAAGGTCGTCAGTCTTTAAACAAATATAATGCGTTATATCTTAAAACGACGGAAAACGAACGGGTTCGTTTTAATAATTACTAATCGTATAATAAAAGCATAAAAAACCAACGAATTAAAAGTTAATAATCTTAACTTTACCAAAGGAAATCGCTTTTTTGGCGGGTAAATTATATGCGATAAAAGTTTTAATAATTCGATTTAACGTAATCGAATAATATTAAACGTTTTTTGGCTAGCTTAAATACGAACGTATTTGGCAAAAAAAACATAAAGCCAATCGAATTACTTTACTTTATATTTACATACCCGTTATTAAATACGAATTTAATTAATTTGTTTATATATAAAATGCCTATATTATCCGTACATAAAAAAATCGGAATTATATCGTATATAAATTACTTTATATTATATATATTCTTCCCGATTTTAAAAACGTTATAAATTACCGGATTCCTATTAATCAAAAGGTACTTAACGCACTTCGGACGAAACTTCGGAAATGCGATCCGATTAATTTCGAAATTTATTTGCCTTTATTAATATTGGAAGTTTGCAACCGGTATATTAAGGAATATGACGGTTTCCTTATTACTTTACCCGCAAATACGGAAACTTATCCATAACTTTCTTATTATATTAAATTACGGGATAAATTACGGAACCATCATTTTATTAATATGCAACCTTTTTTAGCTAAATTTGTTAATTCCGTAAGGAATTAATATTATTATGATAATATTTTAAGTAATTATTATAATATTATTAAAAAAAAGGAAAAGGCGGTTTTTGATAATAAAATAAACGGTATATAACTTTGTTTAATTATAACTAAGGTTAATAAAATTAGGTAAAATTAAAAGCTAAATAAAAACCGCCTTCGAAATCGAATCCCATATTACATAATTCGATTAAATATAATCGAATAAAACATTTTAAAAATAATTTTTTCCATTAATCTTATTCCTTTTTGAAAAATACGAATAAAACCGCTTCCGTATAACGGCCAATTTAATTTCCAGTAATAAACCAAGCTATCCATATTTTAAAACCTTTCCTATAAGTCCACTTTCGTTCGCTTTCGCTTAATTAAGCTTGCTTATATTCGATTAAGGCTTATCTTCGGCTTTCGTAACTTATTCTACCTTAATTTTCTTATTTTCTATCTTAAGCCTCCTATTTATCATCTCTTTTTTTACGACCTATTTGCTTTTTTTTTTAAGCCGGACGGGAATAAGCTTATATACTGCAGGTAGGCTATTATCGGTATTATTATCATTATCGGTATAATCGGTAAACTTTTTAACTTTTAAACTGCGTTTATTTTATGTAAATTTATTAACGTTTCGTCTTATCCCGGTATATAAATTTAAATAAATACCAATATCGCTTTTATATATAATATAATATTGCTTTTTAATTATACTAATTATAATTAGCTTCTTAAGGTACAAACCTAATTTATAAATTTCTTGTCCTTTACCAGTAATAACTTGTTTAGCAAATTTCCACGGTTTTATACGAAAATCCATAAATATATTAACCTTTTCGAAAAGGTATCGGATTATGCCTGCATGGGTAAAAAAAACGATATGTAACAACATATCAATTAATATTATCTTTTTGCATGTTTAAATTTTAATCCAATCGGTAGCTTTTACTCCGCTAATAAGAAACTTTTCTTATTCGCAGGTATATAAACGTAATCCGACCGAAATAATAAAGTTCTTTTTAAACTTTTTATAATCACTATCGACTATATCAAGCCGAAAGTTTTCTTTTCGGACGCGTTTTACTACGGTGAATAATTATTACCATTAATTTAAAGTATTACCTTTAACGAAAGGTTGGACAGCCGCAGAAGCAATAATTACAAGGGTAGGAAAGGTACGGAAAGGTCGATTAGGTAAGGTAAAGTCTATGATTTCGGTAGGACGCAAAGGGAGGTTTAAAATCGGAAGTTCTTAATCGTAATAAGGGTAATTAAGTTATTAAAAATTATTCGATTTGATTTTCGAATGCAGCCGTTACGTTACAGGGCAGCGGCCCTTATTAACTGTAAGCAACATGATAAAGCTGCACGTACGTTTAATTTATCTAGCATAAGATTAATTAAGAAAGAACGAATGTAATCGAATAAGATCGAATAACCTCGAATATAAATTATCAAGGAAGTAATACTTAGTTATTGCATTACTTGTTTTATTAAATTTCGTTTACAGAGATTTTTTAATCTAGATAAGGGCGTGTACGTATCGTAGTTTTTTTGAAAAAAAGTTGAAATGAGAGAGTAAGCCCTCTCGGACTCCGTACTAGTTTGAGCACGGACGGATTCGAGGATTTAAAGAGCTTAACGGGGAGCCTAGTAGAAACGTTATAATACTCTGGAAACCCCAGCCTTACCGCGTTTACCGTGCCTGGATAGGAAAGCTAGGAAAGGCTTTTAATAACCTCCCTTTTTACGACCGAATAATCGTACTAATTCGAAGCCTATAAGGGTAATAGCTCGGGCTGGTACTTACATTAAGCCCGAAACATATCGCCGGGCATCCCATTCGCGCGAATCAGAACGGAAAGTGATTTGTATTCTCGAAGGAAAAAGAAAGCAACTTTCGTGTATACTTCAGCGACCTTTAACTCGTAATTTGGACGTAACGCGTCGGTTATGTACGGAGGATCTTGATTTTCCGCAGCCAGGCCGAGTAAGCCGTAAACTTTATCCCTTTGGTCCGTAACGTAACACTTTATGGAAGTTATAACCAGCAACGCGTTTAAACGTTAACAGACCCCAGATCGCCGAATGTTCGATATTATGTTTACGTTTTGTATTTTGTTGGGAATCTGGGCCAGTCGTAGATATCCGCTATGTCGCAGCCAGGAGGACGCTTATTTAAAACGATGCCATGGGTATTTATGTTACCCATAAAAAAGGATCGGATCTTTTCGCGAAAAAGTTACTTTTTGGATAATCTATATCCTTATGAACTATGGTAGTTCGAATAACTTTTTTAAGTGCCGCCACAGTTCGTGGTCCCATCCCGGAAGGCCCGAAGCTGCGTAATTTTAATCTGAATACATACGGAAAGGGATGTTAGCTACGAACTTGGCGCGTGGATTTTCTTTCCGGAAGGTATCATATATCTAATTAATTAATCGCCATGCCGCAAAGCATATATCATAGTTAGGTCCGAGCCAGATTAGCGTCCTAATCGTTCGAAAGTAGATAGAATTTATTATCTAAACCTATTTAAACCGCTTCGAAAAGTCGTTTTAATTAATATATATCTTGTTAATCCATACCTATTTAACGCGGCTATCTGACGGAAAATCATTAATTGTTAATTCCTGTAATCGCCGAATGGCGTCGGCCAGGCTTAAGCTTACGGAAAGCATTTGGCCGTTTACTTCTATAGGTTCATCCCTTGTCTGTACGCCCCAGGCGTAGTTAAGAGCAAAGTATGGCGGCGCCTCGTTAAGATTGACTGTCTTAAGCGTGCCAGAAAACCCGTCCGCGGTGCTGAGGCCAAGGAGTCGAATGGAGTTTGCTACCAAAGGGTTGTACGTGTAAGGTCGAGGATCCCCTATTCTGATCTATCCACGTTTAAGGCCAGGCCGCAGAAGATAAAAGCGATTCCTTCTGGTTCGTACAAACCTTATTACTGCTGGATGTATATTCTTAATTCTTAACTGTTATCAATGTGTATCTCGTCGCTTGATATATATTTGGATCTGTACGTATCCGGCAGGCAACATGCAAGTGCGGTACAAAAGGCGTTTCGTGCATAAGTGGCGTGGCGGAGCGGGGTGTCGGCCAAATAAACCGGGCGAGCCATTAGGCTTTTTGGACAACAATCCCTGGTCGTAGCATGCAGGGCAATGTCACGTAAGGATTCACTGGTCGACAATGCTCCGAGCTTTGCCGGGCAAATGTATTAAGCGCCGTGGCGTTAAGCATGGCAGGGGGCTCTGCTCAATAGGACTTGGTGGCCGCCTGTTTTTCTGACCATCGTTCTGAAACACAGCTGAGAAAAACCTGCCCGCTGCGGCGCTTGCTTTCGTGTAGTAGCATGTAAGACTTGTTTTAAGGCTATACTTACCTAAAAAAATGAACATCCTCAACTTAAATTTCCATCATTTTGCCACCAAACAGCATTCGTTAAGTCTTAGTCGCAGGTCTGCGCACCTTAAGAATGTGAGTGTCCCTAGCCAATCTTCCCTTGTTCGCATCAGCTCGAAAGCTTGGGCTTATCGAACTAGTAGCACAGGAACGTCACCTAACATGGCGCCAAACAAGAGGCCGGCAGACAGTACGGGAATGCCGCCAAGCAAGAAGGCGAGGGCAAACAGCATAAGCAATCCCCAACAGCCCGAAAAGGCGGAGCCACGAAAACTCGGACTGAACCAAGTATACCCCGATCGAAGTGATAATTCCAGCAGAACGGAAATAGAGTCAGTCTATTCACATACCAGCTTTGCCCGACCCGGCTAACAGGTCGTAGCATCGTTGCCATCCACGGCTTAGATACTCAGTCACCGAAGACGTGGGTGGCATGGAAGAAGGACGGCGACCCGACTTCCGGAGAAGTCCACTGGTTGAAGGACGAGAATATGCTACCCTCTGTTATCCCGAATGCTCGCATCTTCACGTACGACTGGAACGCGAATTTCGACGAAGACGCGGCCGCTCAAGGCTTACTTGGCCATGCCGATGGATTGCTGGAAAAGTTGCACATCCGAAGATCAAGGGTAGAGTGCCCCAGTTCTTGTCTTTGGTAGCGGAACCTTAACGGCGAAAATAGGATGGCAGCGATAAACGACACGTCATTTTCGTTGCCTCTTGCTTTGGTGGCCTATTAATTTGCAGGGTAGGTTTATGACCCTTCGATTTATGAACTGGCACTAATTTCTAGAAGGCACTTCACCGGGCATCAGAAGGCCACAACAGCTACCAGTACATCCTCAAATTGACTGTCGGTGTGGGATTTCTAGGAACGCCTTTTCAAGGCAGCCACAGCGGCTTCTTGACTGCAACGCAGCTGCGTCTCGATGTTGCCGTATCAATGGGTGGTGAAACAGCCGACGAGTTGATCAAGTATCTAAGCAATAACGACAGCGAACGTAGACAACTCGATGACGTTGTCCAGCAATTCTGCGAAATGGCCAATAGCAATATGTTCAAATTTCCTATTAGATGCTTTTACGAAACACGCCGAACGGACTTCAAAAAGGTTCTTAAAAAACTATCTCCAAAATTTTGCGAACAGCTTGGCGAGCATGATACTGGTATCGTAAGCTATACCGGCATTCGATCATCGTGTTACAATCGCTAACTTCAGCAGCTTGTTCCAGCATATTCAGCTTGCCTTCAAGGCCAACCGCGGTCCGAGTTGCACGTCAGACACGGAATGTTGAACAAGTTTGCAGGGCCGGAGGACCCGGCATTCGAGAATGTATCCTATTACTTGAAAGAGTTCGCCAAAGAGGCACTGCAGAGGGGTTAGCACATATATTTCTTTAAAGCCCCTCTAAAGTGTTGATACGCGCTTCTGTGACTTGGTGCTGCCAAACGTATACCGCCAGATTGCGTAGATGTGGACAGGTAGCCTGCTAACAATCTCTCCAGGCCCGGACGCCTGGATACGCAACGAATGCTATACCAAAGAGAATCTCAAGATTCAACGGCTCTCAGACGAATATTTGTCGATAGACCAGTGCTATATCAATCTTGCCATTGTGATACAGCCTGGCGAAAATAGACATCGCTCGAAGGATGGATCACAAAATGGTTCTGAAGGAGATGGCGCGCTTGAGTCTTCTCCATTCTCACTCTCTGGTCGGTTGAAGGTTGAGACACCGGAAAAGGAGCTCCAGGTCGAGCTGCCGACGCTCTTCGACTCACGCAAAATGCCCGACGGCCAGATGAAAGAACCGAGGAGAATACTGATTCGAGGTCGTGCCGGGGTTGGAAAGACTACCTTGTGCAAAAAGATCGTCCATGACTTCACCCACGCCGGCATGTGGAACACATTGTTTGACCGCGTGCTCTGGGTACCGTTACGGGAGCTGAAAATGCTCTCTGAGAGTAAATACAACCTTCACGACCTCCTTCAAGACCTCTTCCACCGTATTTATTTCAAAGAGTCGGAAGATGGAAAGGCTCTTGCCGAAGGCTTACAGGCTGCTATCCATTCTAAGGCCACTGGTCATCGCCGTACTTTGTTTCTTCTCGATGGTCTGGACGAAGTATCGGAGCTCTTGCACTCAGCTCACAATGGGTCTAACTTTCTCAAAACACTGCTAAATAGCTCTAATGCCATCGTTACGACCCGGCCGCATATCATACTTCCTAATGATTTCGAAAAGTCCGATCTCGAATTGGAGACCATTGGATTCTATCCAGATCAAGTGCAGAACTATCTCGAAAAAGTCGTTCAAGATCCACCAAAAGTCGAGGAGATCCAGTCGTTCCTTCAGAAACATTGGCTTCTTCAGAGCCTTGTTCGGATCCCGATCCAGCTGGATGCGCTCTGTCTCACATGGGATGAAGGCCTCAAGGACAACCCTATCCCGGAGACCATGACCGGCGTCTACGGAGCCATCGTGAAACGCCTGTGGAGGAAGGATGCCGTAAAAGTCGGCACGAAGCCAGAGCATTTTATCAAAACAGCTCTTCCATCGGAGATTGATGTCGAGATCGAGGAAGAGCTTCTTGGATGCCTCGCCTTTAGTGGACTGTACAGCAATGTGATCGAGTTTCAGCCAACACATCGAGACGCTATACATAAACAATTCAAAAAGCGGATTCAACCTCGCAAGGCGGGTTTCTCATTTGACGAATGGCTCGGACGTCTCTCGTTCCTACGGACGTCAGACCCCTGGACAGACATGCATAACCGCAGTTATCACTTTTTGCACCTGACCTTCCAGGAGTATTTTGCCGCGCTGTATTTTGTACGGCAGTGGGAGGCTGGGAAGAACCTCGAATACCTAGACCTTGATAGTAGGAAAAGCGAGCCTCCTACCAGTCCTAAGGCTTTTCTTCAGCAGTACAAGTACACCGCACGCTACGATATCGTATGGCGCTTTACTACAGGCTTGCTCGAACCTAAGGAACTATCCGACTTCTTCGAGGCAATCGAGCAAGAGCCTCTCGACCTTTTAGGACCTGCACACCAGCGGCTGGTTATGCATTGCTTGAATGAAGTGGGCTCTTCGACGGAGTTGCCGATTCGATCGAAACTGGAAGCAAAGCTATCACAATGGTTACTCTTCGAATGTGACTTGACAGGATCCTCATTCCTAGCGCGTGAATCAGAGTATCCAGACCAAGCCCTGCGTACCGCTATGGAAAATGATTCTGGCCCCCAAACAGTGAAAATCTTAACCGCATTAAGCCATCCTGGCAGACATTTATCAAAGGCGGCCGTTATGGGCCTCGTAACGCTGCTCAAGGACGAAAACTGGGACGTCCGAAGGGCCGCCGCTCAAGCGTTAGGGGGCCAATCGACCTTACCAGAGGCGGCCGTCACGGGCCTCGGGGCG